>OY740828.1:3407634-3530134 GCA_963514005.1 Raja brachyura | reverse complement strand
GGCGAATCACCTGAAGAAGCACCGGCAAGTGCACACGGGCGAGAAGCCCTATTGCTGCTCCACCTGCAGCAAGAGCTTTGCCCAGTCGTCGGCGCTGTGGGATCACCAGCGGGTGCACAGCAGTGAGCGGCCCTTCACCTGCTCCGACTGCGGCAAAGGCTTCAAGTCGTCCAAGCACCTGAAGAGGCACAGGCGCCTGCACGCCAGTGAGCGCCCTACACCTGCAGCGACTGTGGCAAAGGCTTCACCCAGTCCAACAACCTGCTGTCCCACCAGCGCACCCACACCGGCGAGCGCCCCTACACCTGCGGCCAGTGTGGCAAGGGCTTCACCTGCTCCAACAGCCTGCTGGTGCACCAGCGTACCCACACCAGCGAGCGCCTCTACACCTGCGCCCAGTGTGGCAAGGGGTTCACCCTGTCCCACAGCCTGCTGGAGCACCAGCGCACCCATACCAGCGAGCGACCCTACACCTGCACCCAGTGCGGCAAGGGCTTCACACGGTCCAACAACCTGCTCTCCCACCAGCTCACCCACACCGGCGAGCGGCCCTACATCTGCTCCCAGTGCGACAAGGGCTTCATCTCCTCCAGCAAGCTGCTGGAGCACCAGCGCACCCACATGGGCGAGCGCCCTTATAACTGCGGTCAGTGTGGGAAGGGCTTCACCCACTCCAGCAGCCTGCTGGTGCACCAGCGCAACCACACCGGCAAGTGCCCCTACACCGGCGGCCAGTGTGGCAAGGGCTTCAACCGCTCCACCTATCTGCTGTCCCACCAGCGGGTGCACACCGGCGACTGTCCCTTCCCCAGCCCGGTGTGTGGAGAGCACTTTGCCATGGCCTCCCACACTCTGTCACCCCAGCGTGTGCACACCAGTGGCCAGCCCTACGACTGCCCGTACTGCAGTGAGGAGTTTGACAGCTCGCGGGGGTTGCGGCAGCACCGGCGGGCCCACACCGGCGAGCTGCTGCTCCCACTGTGACGAGAGCGTGGGGGCTGTAGGAGCACCAGTGGCTGCACACCGGAGAGAAACTCTTTGTGTGCACGGAGTGTGGCAAGGGTTTCACCCGCATGTTCAGCCTGTGGCAGCACCGGCGTATCCACAGCGGTGAGCGTCCCTTCCCCTGCCCGTCCTGTGGTGCGGACTTCACCCGCCTAGACCACCTGCTGGAGCACCGGCAAGTCCACACCGGCCAGTGCCCCTTCACCTGCCCGCTCTGTGGCAAGGCCTTTGCCTGCTCCTCCAGCCTGCCGGCACACTGCCACGTGGATAGATAGGCGCTGTTTAGGTAGACACAAAGTACTGGAAGGATTGGGTAACATTTCAGGTCGAGACCCTCCTCAGTCTCGACCAGAAAAGTCACCCATTCCTTCTGTCCAGAGATGCTGCCTGACCCGCCGAGTTACTCCAGCTATTTGTGTTAGAGTCATGGAGTGATGCAGTGTGGAAACAGGCGCTGCGGAGACAACTTGTCCACACCGACCAACATGTCCCACCTGCCTGCGTTTGGCCATATCCTTCCAAACTTGCCCTATCCATGTACATGTTGAACTGTTTATTAAACATTGGGATAATCCCAGCCTCAACTATCTCCTCTGGCAGGTTGTTCCATACAAACACCACCCACTGTGTGAAAAACGTACCCCTCAGATTCCTATTAAATCTTTTCCACTTCACATTGAACCCATGTCCTCTGGTCCTCGATTCCCCCACTCTGGGCAAGAGATTCTGTGCATCAAACTAAGTTGTGTTCCATACAAGATTCCAGCATCTGCAGTTTCTTGTGCCTCCCTCACTATCCACCAATCACTTCTGAAGAAAAGGCTCAACCTGAAACGTCACCCATTCCTTTTCTCTAGGGATGCTGCCTGTACTGCTGAGTTACTCCAGCATTTTGTGTCAACCTATCATTTGCCAGGCTTTGTCCAGCCCCTATCTCTCTTTCCAGCTTCCTCCCCCCCTCAACCCTATCCAATCAGTCTGACTCAAAACGTCATCTGTCCATTCCCTCTAAAGCGGTGGAGGAACTCAGTGGGTTAGGCCACATCTATAGAGGAAAGGGAAATGAAGGCAACCACTCCCACCTCTCATTTCCAACTTTCTCCACCCCCCATACCATGCAGTCTGAAGAAGTTGCCTGTCCATGCTCATATCACAGTCCCACCATCCCAGGGATCAATCTTGGGAACCTACGTTGCATTGCCTCAATCACAAGGATGTCCTTCCTCAAATTCGGAGACCATAACTGTACGTAAAACTCCAGATGTGGTCTTACCAGAGCCCTATACAACTGCACAAGAACCACTCTACTCCTATACTGACATCCTCTTGTTGTGAAGGCCAACATTGCATTAGCCTTCTTCATTACCTGCTGTACCTGCACGCCAACTTTCAGTGACTGGTGTACAAGGACACCCAGGTCTCGCTGTACCTCCCCCTTACATCATGCAGTCTGAAGAAGGGTCTTGACCTAGAATGTTGCCTGTCCATGCTCTCCAGAGGCGCAAGTTACTCCAAGAGATTGTGCCTCTCTTTCTAGACCAGCGTCTAATGTTCCTTCTTTACGTATGTGAAGAGGAAAAAAATAGTTAAGACCAAAGTTGGACTCTTGAAGACTGAAAAAGGTGAATTTATTATGGGGAACAGGGAAATGCCAGATGAATTGAACAGTTACTTTGGATCCACGTTCACTAAGGAGGACACAAACAATCTTCCTGATGTACCAGTTGCCAGAGGATCTAGGGTAATGGAGGAACTGAAGGAAATGCATATCAGGCAGAAAATGGTGTTTGGTAGACTGATGGGACTGAAGGCTGATAAATCCCCCGGGCTTGATGGTCTGCATCTCAGGATACTCAAGGAAGTGCCTCTAGAAATCTTGGACGCATTGGTGATCATTTTCCAATGTTCTATAGATTCAGGATCAGTTCCTGTGGATTGGAGGGTAGCTAATGTTATGCCACTTTTTAAGAAAGGCGGGAGAGAGAAAACAGGGAATTATAGACGTTAGCCCAGGGGTGGGGAACCTTTTCATGTTGGAATGCCGCATTGTAAGCTGTAATCTAATAAGGCCGCATCCATGAAACTGCCAATTAGATATAGTTCAAAATGTACTTTATTTTGTAAAAATCTAATTACTATGCACTAACTTCAAGAAAATGAAAAAAAATAGTTAATTTTAAAGTTCACTAACCTTTTGATGACTTTATTGTGACTGCTTTTTGTGGGAAAGCATTTGAATATTTGGTTGCAACATGGAGGTACGCAGTTTCAGCTGATCTTCTAGATGGATATCCGTCATTTGTGACCTTAAGGGCGTCTTGATTTGGGTTAGATAGAAGAACGTAGATTCGCAGCAATAAGTGGTTGAAAAGCAAGAAAGCATTTTTCGTGCATGTTGCCGGAGGTGTGTGTATATAATTGCATTTTTCCATATTTCATTCGGATCTTTCGGCTTCAAATATGGACTTTAAAATGTCATCTTCTTAGAGCTCAATCAATTCCATCTGCAGTTCTATAGCAGCCTTGGAGACAACTTAGTGAGGTTGAAATGCTAATTTGAATGCTAAAAAATGCTAATTTTGTTGAATCTTCCTTTACTCTTTGGTATTTTAAATACGTTCATTTAAAGATTAAAATAATAAAAGACGAACAAAAACATATTAATAAAATAAAAGGATTTGTTCTACAAAATTTGGATTCATTCAAAAGGCCGCACTTAATGGCCTAGAAGGCCTCATGCGGCCTTAAGGCCACAGGTTCCCCACCCCTGCGTTAGCCTGACATCGGTGGTAGGGAAGATGCTGGAGTAAATTATTTGCAAAGAGGAAACCATGCTTGACTAAGCTTCTGGAATTTTTTGAGAATGTAACTAGGAGCATGGACAAGGGAGAGCCAGTGGATGTTGTGCACCTGGACTTTCAGAAAGCATTTGGTAAAGTCCCACATAGGAGACTAATGGGCAACTTTAGGGCACAAGGTATTGGGGGCAGAGTGCTGACATGGATAGAGAAGTGGTTCGCAGACAGGAAACCAAGAGTATGGATTAACGGGTCCCTTTCAGAATGGCAGGAGGTGACTAGTGGGCTACCGCATGGCTCGGTGCTGGGACCGCAGCCACTTACAATATACATCAATGATTTAGATAAAGGAATTCAAAGTAACGATAGCAAATTGCTGATGGCACAAAGCTGGATGGCAGTGTGAACTGTGAGGAGGATGCTATGAGAATGCAGGGTGACTTGGAAGTTGGGTGAGTGGGCAGAAGCATGGAGATGCAGTTTAATGTGGATAAATGTGAAGTTATCCATTTTGGTAGTGGAAACAGGAAGGCAGATTATTATCTAAATGGTGTCAAGTTGGGAAAAAGGGAAGTACTACGGGATCTGGGGGGTCCTCGCTCATCAGTCAATTAAAGTAAGCATGCAGGTACAGCAGGCAGTGAGGAAAGCAAATGGCGAATGGCCTTCATAACAAGAGGAGTTGAGTATTGGAGCAAATAGGTCCTTTTGCAGTTGTATAAGGCCCTGGTGAGCTCACACCTGGAGTATTGTGTGCAGTTTTGGCATGTTGGTCTTCATAAAAAGAGGAGTTGAGTATTGGACCAAAGAAGTCCTTCTGCAGTTGTACAGGGATGAAAAAAAAAAATTTGTTTAGTAAAGGTAGCACCTTTGACAGTTGCGATTGGTTTAGGATCTTAAATACTCCCATATCGTAAATTTGACATGAACCATACATCCTTTTCTATGAAGTTCCCCAGATCAGGAAGCATGGCCTCTCGATTCTCATTTTCCTCTAACAGGCCAGCTTTATCCCTCCCCTTTTCTCTAAAGGGCCTGTCCCACCATACAAGGTAATCCAAGAGTTCTCCCGAGTTTCTCCTCATTCGAACTCGGAGGATTACGGTAATAGCAGCTCGTAGGTATTGGGGGCTCTCGTGGACATTTTTCAACATGTTGGAAAATCTTCACAAGTCTTCACGAGCTTACCACGTTTCCCGAGTACTTACCGTTAGCGTTAAGAGACGTCCCGAGCTCCGACGTACCCGCTACATACATTGTACGTACTTACCACGAGTTTGATTTTTAAAAAACTCGGGAGTGCTCTTGAATTACCTTTTATTTTATGTGGTTGTGTGCCTTGTTGCTTTTTACTTAGTAATAGACTAAGTGGGACCCGTTGGGTCCCAGCATCACACAGGGAGGGAGAGCTACTGGTCACCCAGCGCAATATTCCACAACACCACCAATTGCAGGCCAGTGGCGGGTGGGGGGGGGTCGGGCGGGCGGCACTTTGTTGCGCTAGTATGAGTGTTGTGGGCTGAAGGTACTGGTTTCCAGATGGCTAGTATGGAGTTCGTGGGCTGAATGGATTTTTATGCTGGCAGCTCAGTCACTAAGGCCTGGCAGTACAATCACTCAGACCTGGTAGGCTGGCAGCTGAGAAACTGCCAGAAATTCTGCCCAAAACAGGTGACACACTGTGTGAGAGAAGCGGGAGAGGGTGGACTGAATGGATTATTGGGCTGGCATTTCACTTCCTCACAGCTGGTGGGCTGACAGTTCACTTACTCATGGCTCGTGAGTAACGGCTCGTGAGAAACAATTTCAGTTGTTAATTAACACTGAAGAATTTGTGCAAAACATTTTTTAGTGGTGGGGGCTGTTAGGATGGGGTTGGGGTGTGGTAAACGTAGTGTAGCCAAATGGAGGGGCACTGCTTCAGGCGGGGGCTCTCGTGAGCTGATGAGAAGGGGGGGGGTTGTTCACCAGCAGGGGAAGTGGGCAGCTTCAGTAGAGGGCACATCCTATAGCCAGGCGGAGGGTAGCGTCTTGAGTTGGGGGGGTGTTAGTGGAGGGGGGAGGGGGTGCGGTGAGCGACCTATTCATGACCTCTGGACTCACTCACTCCCTTGGGATTAACTCATGGCTTTGGACTGACTCACGGCTTGTGGACTGACTGATGCCCGACTTCTGAGGTCACGTCCGACTTGTAAACTGAAAACTAACATCTACATTGAGGAACAGCTTCTTCCTGACAGCCATCAGGCTATTAAATATAATAAATACGCTCTGAACTACGAAAGTATATTATTTGTGCTATTTGTTATTTCTTGATCACACACACTCATACACACATACAGTCACACACACTCTCACTCACACACTCACACATACACTCACATTCACTCACACTCACACATTCACACTCACACACATCACCCACACCCATTCACACACACTAACATTCGCACACTCGCACATTCACTCTCACACATTCCATTCACACACACACATTTATTCACACACATACATTCATTCACACTCACACACACATTCATTCACACATTCAAACAGACACTCACACATACACACATTCATACATTCACTCTCACACATTCACTCTCACACATTCACACTCACACACCCACCCAATACTAAAATGCCAAGTGACTTCAGAAGGTGTCGAATATACAGTGTGTAAAACGAATCTTTCAAGCCAGCTATACAGGCTGCTGTTGCTGAAGCAAAAGAACATTTAACAAACACTCACCATAGACAGAATAGTAAACTCATGAATTATTCAGCCTTGCCTGCACTTGCCGCCATCCTGCTGCTTGCCACGAACCGGAAATGATGCACTCAGCGCCAGCATGCTGCTAACTGGAAATTACGCAATCTGTGCCATCTTGTAACCAACCGAAAATCAAAGAATGAGCGCCAATTTTGAAATTAAACACAGTTCTGATCTAATAAAATGTTTATTAACGCTTTATTCATCCGAAAACTGTTGCAACCATTTTAAAACCCAAGAGAAACAAATGTGCAAACACTTTACAAACAATACAATAAAATTTGTATAAACATTGTTTTTAAACCCAAGAGAAACAAATTTGCAAACACTTTACAACCAATACAATACAATTTGTGTAAACATGTTTTTAAATCCCAAGAGAAACAAATTTGCCAACTCATTACAACCAATACAATACAATTCGTGTAAACATTTTTTTGAAACGCAAGATAAACAAATTTGGAAACACTTTACAACCAATACAATACCATTTGTTGTAACCATTGTTTTAAACCCAAGAAAAACAAATTTGCAAACACTTTACAACAATGCAATACAGACTTTTAGTTAAATGATGGCTTTTTTTAAAACTCAAATATCACAGTACTGTAGCGACACCTGTTGGTGCCCGCGGTAGTCGTATCCTGCGGTCGGCTACCTCGGTCATGTGACTGTCGGGAGTGTGCGCTTTATTGTTTGTGCGATTTCTGGGGGATGCCCTCCCAGTCTCAATTCGACCACCATTGTGGTAAGACCTATTCAGTTAGTCGTTGTTGAACCCCTGCTGATTTCACCGTTTACGTTAATAAACCTGTTTGAAACCAACTCTCATCTCAACTCGCAACAGTTCGTTAATTGATACATGTGACAATAAATTCCAACTTGAACTTGACAAGCTTTCCTTTATAATTATAAAATTCTAATCTTGGATATGTATTTATATGTGTGTGCGATGTTTGTGTGTAATCACATCTTATCGAAAAAACGATGAGCTAATGGTAAAATGTTACATATTCCTGTAGAGATTTTCCTCCTGAAGTCCAATTTGTATCTGAAAAAATTGTGTTTTATTTATCAAGTTATTTATGAAAATGTTCACGAATCCGACAAAACTTTGAAAATAAACAAGATCGTCTCGCTGATGATGTCACAATGGATCTGCTGTGCGTGACCTGCGCTGTGTTCCACGCACTGCGAGTGATGTCACACCCACCCATGCTCAACTCGCAGTCGTTTGGTTGACACCCGCTCCGCCGCTGCCCGCTGCTCCCCCAGCTGCCCCTTGCTCTTCCCCGCTGCCCCTGCCGCTCCCCGCTGCCCTGTGCCGCCCACTGCTCCTGATCCCTCCTCCTCTGCCCCCTCCTCCTCTCCTCCCTTCTCCTTTATAGAGGTTGGTTTCCCTTCTGGTTTCCTAAGTGGGACAGGAGCATTACTTCCCCAACCAGGCGACCTCCTATCTCTCATTTCCCCCAGACTGGCCACCTCCATACCTTATCCCCAAACTGCTTACATCCCATCCAGTACCGCCCTAGGTGAGTACCCCACATTCATTAATCCTCCAAGCTGGCCACCTCCCATTCCCCTTATACCCCCAAGTTGGTTACCTCTCATTCTCCTAACTCCACCAAGTTGGCTACCTCCCATTCCCCCTACTCCCCCAAGTTGGCTAGGTCCCAACCCCCTTACTCCCCAAGCTGGCTAACTCCCATTCCCCTGATACCACCAAGTTGGCTAACTCGCATTCCCCTTACTCCCCCAAGTTGACTACCTCCCATTCCCCTTACTCCTGGCAGCTGCCTACCTCCCATTCCGCTTACTTCTCCAAGCTGGCTATCTCCCATTCCCCTTACTCCCCCAAGCTGGCAACCTCCCATCCCTGACTCCCCCAAGCTGGCTACCTCCCATTGCTTACTCCCCCAAGCTGGCTCCCACCACACTGTCACGGGCTGTGGGTCGGCAGCGCAAACACACTCATGGGACCGGGTGGTGCAGGGCCGCGGATCTGGGCAGCTGACACATGGGGCCATAAACCCGGCAACATCCCCGTCAGCTGCAGTAGAGTTGGGGACAGTCTGGTCCCTCCACCCACCCAGAGTCACTGACCACGCTGCACCAGCACCACGACCCCACTACCAGGGTGATTCACCCCGACCTCCACATGGGGTGATTCACCCCCCAACACCAACATGGGGTGATTTACCCCCCGATACCAACATGGGGTGATTCACCCCCCGACACCAACATGGGGTGATTCACCCGGGTGACGGGCTGTCTGTAGCCCCGCCGCCGTGCTTCATCCGCTAAACACCAAATGATATTGCCAAGTGCAGGAACTATCTTTGAAGTTGTGGGGAAGTGTCCGACTGCCCTACAGCTACAGATGTGCATGGAGGTGAGAATAATTTCTGATCATTGCTGGAGATGGTTGGCATTTTCTTTCATTAGTGATAGTACAACCAAAATTCTGAAGAATTCCAAAGAGCACAGTTGTCAAAGTTTGTCGCTTAAAGAGAGCAGACAGCAACAACATTGTTAAAGGTTAAACAAAGCAATCTTTTAATCAATTTGTCAGGCAGGAGTGGCGAGATCTACAAAGAGCACACACGTTGCTCAGTGCTTCTCGGGCTCCACTCAAAGAACAAAGGAAATTTAGTGTAATTATACATTTTCTTATCTATGAAACGCCTTCTAATTCTGAGTGAAAAATCTGTAGCCTAAGGGAAACAAGGGAGGCTGGGCCCATATATTTGCAATGTCAGCCTTATTCTCACATCTTGGCACAGCTTCAGTACAGCTGCCCATTCCGGAAGGACAACTAACTTCATTTTTTTTTCAAATAACTTCCATTTTGGTTCCAGAATGGGCATCCGTCTGTGAACTAAAACAAGCTTGTAAGACTTGGATGAAAGCCACTACCTTAGCTGGGACAGGCAGTTCAGACAGATATCTAATATGGTGCTGTGCCCAGACAATACATCACTATGTTAATACATTGTTAATACATTGTGCCAGTGATTAGCATAAACCAAGCTTCTAAGGTTGCCCCAGAATATAATATGCTGGGAAAATTCTCTTGTAAATTTGACTGCTTCCTTTTTTTCAGCAAATCTCCATTTTTAATTTATGAACCCAAATAAATTATTTCACGGTGAGGTCAGGATAAACTTGCTTTATTTGTTACATAAGGCATAAATGTGTCAAAACTTTCATTATGAAAACACTTTAAAAAGCCTAAGAAGGAACTGCAGATGCTGGAAAATCGAAGGTAGACAAAAATGCTGGAGTAACTCAGCGAGTGAAGCAGCATCTATGGAGCGAAGGAAACAGGCAACATTTTGGGTCGAAACCCTTCTTCAAACTGATGTGAGGGTGGGGGAGTCGGGAAGAAGAAAGGAAGAGGTGGAGCCAGTGGGCTGAGGGAGAGCTGGGAAGGGGAGGAGAAAGTAAGGACGACGTGAAATTAGAGAAGGCACTGTTCATACTGCTGTTGTGCAAACTGCCCAAGCGAAATATGAGGTGCTGCTCCTCCAATTTCCAGTGGTCCTCACTCTGGCCATGGAGGAGGCCCAGGAAAGAAAGGTCGGAATCAGAATCGGAGGGGGAGTTGAAGTGCAGAGCAACCGAGAGATCAAGTTGGTTATTGTGAACCGAGCGGAGGTGTTCGGCATGAGTGCGTGAGAGTGTGTATGGGAGAGAGAGAGTGCGTGTGTGACTGATCATCAGAGAGGGACTGTGAGAGAGAGGGGGGAATGCTGTGTGTGGGAGAGAGGGACTGTGTGTGAGAGAGAGAGAGAGCGGGAGTGAGTGTGTGAGAGAGGGAGTGTGTGAGGGAGCAAGAGAGACAGGGTTTGCGCTCGAGTGCAAGGGAGAGGTTGTGTGAGAGACAGCAAGAGAGGGGTGCTGGTGTGAGAGGAAGGGTGTGTGAGAGAAAGAGGGTGTTGTGTGTGTGAGAGAGGGAGTGTGTGAGAGACAACATGAGAGAGAACAAGAGAGGGTGTGTCAAAGTCAAAAGAGTTTATTGTCATGTGTCCCTAACAGGACAATGAAAATCTTTCTTTGCATAGTACAACAGAACATAGTAGGCATTGACTACAATTATATACGTAAATACACACGTGAATTAATAAATTAATAACGTGCAAATAACAGATGGAGGAATATTAATGTTCAGAGTTCCGAGCCAAGTTTAATAGCCTGATGGCTGTGGGGAAGTAGCTATTCCTAAACCAGGTTGTTGCAGTCTTCAGGCTCCTGTACCTTCTACCCGAAGGTAGCAGGGAGATGAGTGTGTGGCCAGGGTGGTGTTGGTTCTTGATGATGGCCAGCCTTTTTGAGGCAGCGACTGCGATAAATCCCCTCGATGGAAGGAAGGTCAGAGCCGATGGTGGACTGGGCAGTGTTTACTACTTTTTGTGTGTGTGCGCATGTAAGATAGAGGGACAGAGAGAGGGTGTGTGTGGATAATATAGAAACATAGAATATAAGTTCAGGAGGAAGCCATTTGGTCCTTCGAGCCAGCACCGCCATTCATTGTGACCATGGCTGATCATCTCGTATCATTAACCCGTACCTGCCCTCTCCCAATATCCCTTGATTCCACTAGCTCCTAGAGCTCCATCTAACTCTCTCTTAAATCCATCCAGTGATTTGGCCTCTGTGGCAGGGAATTCCACAAATTCACAACTCTCTGGGCAAAAAAGTTTTTTCTCACCTCAGTCTTAAATGGCCACCCCTTTATTCTAAAACTGTGGCCCCTGTTTCTGGACTCGCCCAACATTGGGAACATTTTTCCTTCGTCTAGTTTGTCAAATCCCTTTATCATGTTGTATGTTTCTATAAGATAGCCCCTCATCCTTCTTCTTCTTCTTCTTTCGTGTGGCGTGCACAGCCTAAAGTTGTTGGACTTGTTCTATTTGATCTTCCGTTTGTGCACGTCGAGTTGATTGCATTAGTCGAAACAGGGCGGACCACGTGAAGGTTGCAATCTTCCACCCCCCTCATCCTTCTAAACTCCAGTGAATACAAGCCTAGTCTTTTCAATCATTCCTTATATGACAGTCCCGCAATCCCAGGGATCAATCTCGTGAACCTACGCTGCACTGCCTCAATCACAAGGATGTCCTTCCTCAAATTAGGAGACCACACCTGTAGGGAATACTCCAGATGTGGTCTTACCAGAGCCCTATACAACTGCAGAAGAACCTCTCTACTCCTATACTGAAATCCTCTTGTTGTGAAGCCCAACATTCCATTTGCTTTCTTCACTGCCTGCTGTACCTGTACGCCAACTTTCAGCGACCGGTGTACAAAGACAGCCAGGTCTCACTATACCTCCCCCTTACCTAACCTAACCCCATTGAGATATACTAATCTGCCCCCTTGTTTTTGCCACCAAAGTGGATAACCTCACATTTATCTATGTGAGAGAGAACAAGAGAGAGAGTGAGTGTGTGTGTCAGAGAGAGGGAGTGTGTGCGAGAGAGAGAGAGAGCGAGAGGGAGTGAGAGAGGGTGTGTGTGAGAGAGTCAGGGAGCGAGAGAGGGAGTGTGTGAGAGACAGAAAGAGAGAGAGAGAGGGATAGAACGAGGGTGTGTGTGTGAGAGACAGGGAGCGAGAGGGGGAGTGTGCAAGGGAGACAGAGCGAGAGAGGGAGCGTGTGAGAGAGAGGAGGTGGCTCAAGAGGGTGGACTGGATAGAATTTGTGTACGAGTGGGTGGAGAGAGTGGAGGGAGTGGACAGAGAGGAATGTATATGTGCAGCTTTAAGGGACATTGGTCAGATAACATTTGGAGTATTGCATACAGTTCTGGTCACTCCATTACAGGACTGATGCAGAGGCTTTGGGGAAGGTGCAGAGATGGTTAACCAGAATGGTTTCAAAACAAAGAACTGCAGATGCTGGTTTACAAAAAAAGACACAATGTGCTGGAGTAACTCCGCGGGACAGGCCGCATCTCTGGAGAGAAGGAATGGGTGACTGAAACGACCTGAAACTTTACCCATTCCTTGCAGCATTTTGTGTCTACCTGAACAGCGCCTATCTATCCACGTGGTGGTGTACCAGCAGGCTTGAGGAGCGGGCAAAGGCCTTGCCACATAGCGGGCAGGTGAAGGGGCATTTGCCGGTGTGGACTCAACGGTGCTCCAGCAGGTGGTGAAGGCGGGTGAAGCGCTTACCACAGGACGGGCAGGAGAAGGGACGCTCACCGCTGTGGGTACGCCGGTGCTGCCACAGGCTGGACATGTGGGTGAAACCCTTGAACACTCAGCGCACACAAAGGGTCTCTCTCCGGTGTGTATCCGCTGGTGCTCCCGCAGCCCCCATGATCTCTTGTCACAGTGGGAGTAGCTGCTCGCCGGCGTGGGTCCGCCGGTACTGTCGCAACCCCCACGAGCTGTCAAACTTCTCACCGCAGTACGGGCAGTCGTAGGGCTGGCCACTGGTGTGCACGCGCTGGCGAATCAGGGCGCGGGAGGCCATGGCAAAGCGCTCTCCACACACCGGGCTGGGGACAGGACGGTCGCCGGCATGCACCTCCTGGTGGGACAGCAGCTTGGAGGAGCTGGTGAAGCCCTTGCCACAATGGGTGCAGGTGTAGGGGCGCTCACTGGCATGGATGCGCTGGTGGTTCAGCAGGTTGCTGGAGCGGGTGAAGCCCTTGCCGCACTGGGCGCAGGTGTAGGGCGCTCACCGGCGTGGATGCTCTGGTGGTTCAGCAAGTTGCTGGAGCGGATGAAGCCCTTGCCGCACTGGGCGCAGGTGTAGGGGCGCTCACTGGTGTGGATGCGCTGGTGGTTCAGCAAGTTGCTGGATCGGGTGAAGCCCCTGCCGCACTGCGCACAGGTGTATGGGCGCTCGCCGGTTTGGGTTGGCTGGTGCTCCAGCAGGTGGCTGGATCGGGTGAAGCCCTTGCCGCACTGCGCACAGGTGTATGGGCGCTCGCTGGTGTGGGTACGCTGGTGCTCCAGCCGGTGACTGGACCGGGTGAAGCCCTTGCCGCACTGCGCGCAGGTGTAGGGACGCTCGCCGGTGTGGGTGCGCTGGTGCACCAGCAGGTCACTGGACCGGGAGAAGCCCTTGCCGCAGTCTCTGCAGGTGTAGGGGCGCTCGCCGGTGTGGGTGCGCTGGTGCTTCATCAGGTTGCTGGACTGAGTGAAGCCCTTGCCGCACTGGGCACAGGTGTATGGGCGCTCGTCGTTGTGGGTGCGCTGGTGCAACAACAGGTAGCTGGAATGGGTGAAGCCCATGCTGCACTGGGCGCAGGTGTAGGGTCGCTCGTCAGAGTGTGTGCGCTCGTGCACCAGCAGGTGGCTGGACTGGGTGAAGCCCTTGCCGCAATGGGCACAGGTGTAGGGGCGCTCGCCGGTGTGGGTGCGCTGGTGCCTCAGCAGTTTGCTGGAGCAGGTGAAGCCCTTGCCGCACTGGACGCATGTGTAGGGCCGCTCCCTGGTGTGCACGAGCCTGTGCTCCTTCAGGTGCGTGGACAACTTGAAGGCTTTGCCGCAGTCTGAGCAAGTGAAGGGCCGCTCACTGCTGTGTACCCGCCGGTGCTCCTGGCGGGTACACAACAACCGGGCAAAGCTCTTGCCGCAGGTGGAGCAGTCATAGGGCTTCTCGCCCGTGTGCACTTGCAGGTGCATCTTCAGGTCATTTGTCGTCTTGAAGCTCTGGCCGCAGTCGGAGCAGGTGAAGGGACTCTCGACGGAGTGCACGCGGTTGTGCCGCAACAGGTGGTCGTAGCGAGTGAAGCGCTTGCCGCACTCCGAGCAGTCAAAGGGGCGTTCTCCGGTGCTCCCGCCGGTGGGTCTCCAGCCGGCTTGGCATCTGCCAGGCCTTGCCACACACGTCGCACTCATAACGCTTCACCTTGTTGTGCCCCGTCATGTGGTCCTCCATCAAAGCTCAGCCCGCACACCGAACAGATGGGGGTTGGGGGGGGGCGGCTCACCGGCACCCTGGCCCCGTCAATGGCCGCTCACGTCCCCGTCTCTCCTTCTACACCAACGGCTGCTAAACCCTGCAGGAGGGGAACACAGAGGGTCAACAAGCTGGCAAACAGGGCATTCCTAGCACATATTGGGTGCGTTTATGGCGGAGGAAACCGTTATATAATTCTGCACAGCACAGTGGCGCAGCGGTACAGTTGCTGCCTCACCACCAGAGACCCGGGTTCAATCCTGACTATGGGCGCTGTCTGTGCGGAGTTTATACGTTCTCCCCATGACCTGCGTGGGTTTTTACTCGGGGAGCTCCGGTTTCCTCCAACATTTCAAAGACGTTCATGTTTGTAGATTTATCGGCCTCTGCAAAATTGTTAAATTGTCCCTAATGTGCGTAGGATAGTGCTAGCGTACGGGGTGATCGCTGGTCGGCGCGGACTTCGCGGGCCGAAAGACCTGTTTCCGCGCTGCATCTCTGAAATAAACTAAACGGTCTCGACCTACAATGTCACCCATTCATTCATGCTGCCTGACTCGCAGAATTACTCCAGCACACTCTTTCTCTCTCTCTCTCTCTGTCTGTATCTCTCTCGCTGTCTCTCACTGTCTCTGTCTCTCTCTCTGTCTCTATCTCCCTCTGTCACTCTCTGTCTCTATCTCCCTCTCTGTCTCTCTCTGTGTTTATCTCTCTCTGTCACCCTCTCTGTATCTGTACCTCTCTCGCAGTCTCTCTCTCCGTGTCTGTCTCTCCTTTCTCTTTCCCTCTCCCTCTCTGTCTCTCTCCCTCTGTGTTTCTCTCCCCTTTCTCGTTCTCTCTCGCTCTCTCTCTCTCCATCTGTATTTGTCTCTCTTTCCCTTTCTCTCTCCCTCTCACTGTCCGTCTCTGACTCTCTGTCTCTGACTGTCTCTCGCTCTTTCTGTCTCTGACTGACTCTCGCTCTCTCTCCCTCTATGTGTGTGTCTCTCTCTCTCACTCTCTATCGTTTTTCTCTGTCTCTCTCTTTCTCTCTCTCTCCATCTCCATCTCTCTCTGTCTCCCTATCTCTCTCTGTCTCTCACTCTCTCTCCCTCTCTCTCTGTCTCTGTACCTCTCTCTCTCTCTCAACCTCTTTCTGTCTCTCACTCTTCTTCTGTCTCTCTCTTATTTCTCTCTCTCTGTCTCTCGCTCTCTCCCTCTACATCTGTTTCTCTCCCTCTATCTCTCACTCTGTCTCTCTCACTGACTATCTGTCTATCTATCCCTCTATTTCCCTCTGTCTCTCTCTCTCTCCCTCCCTATGTCTCTCCCTCTCTCGGTCTCTCTTTCCCTGTCTCCCTGTCTCTCTTTCCTTTTGTGTGTGTGTGTGTCTCTCTCTCTCTGTCTTGCTCTCTCTGTATCTGTATCTCTCACTCTCTCACTGTCTCTATCTCTCTCTGTCTGTCTCTCCCTCAGTCTCTCTCTCTTTCTCTCTCTCACTCTCCCCCCTCTCTCTCTCTCTCTCTCTCTCTCTCTCTGTCTCTCCCTCTCTCTCTGGTTTCCTCCCTCTTTCTCTCCATGTCTCTCTCTCTCTCTCTCTCTCTCTCTCTCTCTCTCTCTCTCTTTCTCTGCCTCTCTCTCCGTCTCTCTCTCCCTCTCTGCTTCTCTATCTGTCTCTCTTTCTTTATCTCTTTCTCTCTGTCTCTCTCTTTCTAACTCTGTCTCTCTCTCTCGGTCCCAATATCTCTCTCCCTCTGTCTCTGTGTCTGTCTCTCCCCCTCTGTCTCTCTCTGTCTGTCTATCTCTGTCTCTTTCTATCTGTCTCTCTCTGTCTCTCACTTTCTCTCTCCCCATCTCTCTCTCTTTTTCTGTCTGTCTGTCTGTCTCTCTCTTTCTCTCGATCTGTCTGTCTGTCTCTCTCTCTCCCCCTGTGTCTCTCCCTCTCCCTCTCTCTCTCTCCTTCTCTATCTGTCTCTCCCTCTCTCTTTCTAACTCTGTGTCTCTCTCGGTCTCTATATCTCTCTCCCTCTCTCTCTGTCTCTGTGTCTGTCTCTCCCCCTCTGTCTGTCTCTCTATCTCTTTCTATCTGTCTCTCTCTGTCTCTCACTATCTCTCTCCCCATCTCTCTCTCTTTCTATGTCTCTGTCTGTCTCTCTCTTTCTCTCGATCTGTCTGTCTGTCTTTCTCTCTCTCTCTCCCCCTGTGTCTCTCCCCCTGTCTCTCCCTCTCCCTCTCTCTCTCTCTCTCTTTCTCCTTCTCTATCTGTCTCTCCCTCTCTCTTTCTAACTCTGTGTCTCTCTCGGTCTCTATATCTCTCCCCCTCTCTCGCTCTCTGTCTCTCTCTGTCTGTCTCTCTCTATGTCTCTGTCTATCTCTCTCTCTGTGTCTCTTTCTTTCTTTCTCTCTCTCCATCCCTCTCTCTCTCACTCGCTCTCTCTCTTTCTGTCCCTATCTCTCCCTCCCTCTGTCTCTCTCTCTGTCTCTCCCCGTCTGTCTCTATGTCTCTCACTCTCTGTCTCCCGCTCTCTGTATTGAGTGTAGAGGTTGGGAGGTCACTTGCAGTTGTACAAGTAGTTGGTGAGGCCGCATTTAGAGTATTGCGTTCAGATCTGGGCACCGTGTTACAGGAAAGATGTCGTTGAGCTTGGAAAGGGCGCAGAGAAAATTTAAGAAGATATTGCTGGGAATCGAGGACCCGAGGACAAGTGTTCAAGGTGAGAAAAGCGGTGGTGGGAAAAATTGAATAGGAATCTAGGGGAGCCGTTGGAGAGAGAGGGTGGAGCTACCTGCGCTGAAGGGAGTTTCCATACTGAATAGGGAGGTTTCTGGTGGAAGCCGCTGATTGGTGGAAGCAGACTAGAGGAAGCAGCTGATTGGGTGGAACCTCTGGTTAGTATTTCTGCTTTCTGGTTAAAGGTACATTGGGTTAGTAAAGGTACAGTGGGTTAGTAAAGGTACAGTGGGTTAGTAAAGGTACAGTGGGTTAGTAAAGGTACAGTGGGTTAGTAAAGGTACAGTGGGTTAGTAAAGGTACAGTGGGTGAGTAAAGGTACAGTGGGTTAGTAAAGGTACAGTGGGTTAGTAAAGGCACAGTGGGTGAGTAAAGGTACAGTGGGTTAGTAAAGGTACAGTGGGTTAGTAAAGGTACAGTGTTTCAGTAAAGGTACAGTGGGTTAGTAAAGGTACAGTGGGTTAGTAAAGGTACAGTGTTTCAGTAAATGTACAGTGGGTTAGTAAAGGTACAGTGGGTTAGTAAAGGTACAGTGGGTTAGTAAAGGCACAGTGGGTGAGTAAAGGTACAGTGGGTTAGTAAAGGTACAGTGGGTTAGTAAAGGTACAGTGGGTTAGTAAAGGTACAGTGTTTCAGTAAAGGTACAGTGGGTTAGTAAAGGTACAGTGTTTTAGTAAAGGTACAGTGGGTTAGTAAAGGTACAGTGGGTTAGTAAAGGTACAGTGGGTTAGTAAAGGTACAGTGGGTTAGTAAATGTACAGTGGGTTAGTAAATGTACAGTGGGTTAGTAAAGGTACAGTGGGTTAGTAAATGTACAGTGGGTTAGTAAAGGTACAGTGGGTTAGTAAAGGTACAGTGGGTTAGTAAAGGTACAGTGGGTTAGTAAAGGTACAGTGTTTCAGTAAAGGTACAGTGGGTTAGTAAAGGTACAGTGGGTTAGTAAAGGTACAGTGTTTCAGTAAAGGTACAGTGGGTTAGTAAAGGTACATTGGGTTAGTAAAGGTACAGTGGGTTAGTAAAGGTACAGTGGGTTAGTAAAGGTACAGTGTTTCAGTAAAGGTACAGTGGGTTAGTAAAGGTACAGTGGGTTAGTAAAGGTACAGTGGGTTAGTAAATGTACAGTGGGTTAGTAAATGTACAGTGGGTTAGTAAAGGTACAGTGGGTTAGTAAATGTACAGTGGGTTAGTAAAGGTACAGTGGGTTAGTAAAGGTACAGTGGGTTAGTAAAGGTACAGTGTTTCAGTAAAGGTACAGTGGGTTAGTAAAGGTACAGTGGGTTAGTAAAGGTACAGTGTTTCAGTAAAGGTACAGTGGGTTAGTAAAGGTACATTGGGTTAGTAAAGGTACAGTGGGTTAGTAAAGGTACAGTGGGTTAGTAAAGGTACAGTGTTTCAGTAAAGGTACAGTGGGTTAGTAAAGGTACAGTGGGTTAGTAAAGGTACAGTGGGTTAGTAAAGGTACAGTGGGTTAGTAAAGGTACAGTGTTTCAGTAAAGGTACATTGGGTTAGTAAAGGTACAGTGGGTTAGTAAAGGTACAGTGGGTTAGTAAAGGTACAGTGGGTTAGTAAAGGTACAGTGGGTTAGTAAAGGTACAGTGGGTTAGTAAAGGTACAGTGTTTCAGTAAAGGTACAGTGGGTTAGTAAAGGTACAGTGGGTTAGTAAAGGTACAGTGGGTTAGTAAAGGTACAGTGGGTTAGTAAAGGTACAGTGTTTCAGTAAAGGTACATTGGGTTAGTAAAGGTACAGTGGGTTAGTAAAGGTACAGTGGGTTAGTTAAGGTACAGTGGGTTAGTAAAGGTACAGTGGGTTAGTAAAGGTACAGTGGGTTAGTAAAGGTACAGTGTTTGAGTAAAGGTACAGTGGGTTAGTAAAGGTACAGTGGGTTAGTAAAGGTACAGTGGGTGAGTAAAGGTACAGTGTTTGAGTAAAGGTACAGTGTTTGAGTAAAGGTACGGTGGGTTAGTAAAGGTACGGTGTGTTAGTAAAGGTACGGTGGGTTAGTAAAGGTACATTGGGTTAGTAAAGGTACAGTGTTTTAGTAAAGGTACAGTGGGTGAGTAAAGGTACAGTGGGTTAGTAAAGGTACATTGGGTTAGTAAAGGTACAGTGGGTTAGTAAAGGTACAGTGGGTTAGTAAAGGTACAGTGTTTTAGTAAAGGTACAGTGGGTTAGTAAAGGTACAGTGGGTTAGTAAAGGTACAGTGGGTGAGTAAAGGTACAGTGGGTTAGTAAAGGTACAGTGGGTGAGTAAAGGTACAGTGGGTGAGTAAAGGTACAGTGGGTTAGTAAAGGTACAGTGGGTGAGTAAAGGTACAGTGGGTTAGTAAAGGTACAGTGGGTGAGTAAAGGTACAGTGGGTGAGTAAAGGTACAGTGGGTTAGTAAAGGTACAGTGGGTTAGTAAAGGTACAGTGGGTTAGTAAAGGTACAGTGGGTTAGTAAAGGTACAGTGGGTTAGTAAAGGTACAGTGGGTTAGTAAAGGTACAGTGGGTTAGTAAAGGTACAGTGGGTTAGTAAAGGTACAGTGGGTTAGTAAAGGTACAGTGGGTTAGTAAAGGCACAGTGGGTCAGTAAAGGTACAGTGGGTCAGTAAAGGTACAGTGGGTTAGTAAAGGTACAGTGGGTTAGTAAAGGTACAGTGGGTTAGTAAAGGTACAGTGTTTTAGTAAAGGTACAGTGGGTCAGTAAAGGTACAGTGGGTCAGTAAAGGTACAGTGGGTTAGTAAAGGTACAGTGGGTTAGTAAAGGTACAGTGGGTCAGTAAAGGTACAGTGGGTCAGTAAAGGTACAGTGGGTGAGTAAAGGTACAGTGGGTTAGTAAAGGTACAGTGGGTTAGTAAAGGTACAGTGGGTTAGTAAAGGTACAGTGTTTGAGTAAAGGTACAGTGGGTTAGTAAAGGTACAGTGGGTGAGTAAAGGTACAGTGGGTTAGTAAAGGTACAGTGGGTGAGTAAAGGTACAGTGTTTCAGTAAAGGTACATTGGGTTAGTAAAGGTACAGTGGGTGAGTAAAGGTACAGTGGGTTAGTAAAGGTACAGTGTTTGAGTAAAGGTACATTGGGTTAGTAAAGGTACAGTGGGTGAGTAAAGGTACAGTGGGTTAGTAAAGGTACAGTGTTTGAGTAAAGGTACAGTGGGTTAGTAAAGGTACAGTGGGTGAGTAAAGGTACGGTGGGTTAGTAAAGGTACAGTGTGTTAGTAAAGGTACAGTGGGTTAGTAAAGGTACATTGGGTTAGTAAAGGTACAGTGTTTTAGTAAAGGTACAGTGGGTGAGTAAAGGTACAGTGGGTGAGTAAAGGTACAGTGGGTTAGTAAAGGTACAGTGGGTGAGTAAAGGTACAGTGGGTTAGTAAAGGTACAGTGGGTTAGTAAAGGTACAGTGGGTTAGTAAAGGTACAGTGGGTTAGTAAAGGTACAGTGGGTTAGTAAAGGTACAGTGGGTTAGTAAAGGTACAGTGGGTGAGTAAAGGTACAGTGGGTGAGTAAAGGTACAGTGGGTTAGTAAAGGTACAGTGGGTGAGTAAAGGTACAGTGGGTGAGTAAAGGTACAGTGGGTTAGTAAAGGTACAGTGGGTTAGTAAAGGTACAGTGGGTTAGTAAAGGTACAGTGGGTTAGTAAAGGTACATTGGGTTAGTAAAGGTACAGTGGGTTAGTAAAGGTACAGTGGGTTAGTAAATGTACAGTGGGTTAGTAAAGGTACAGTGTTTTAGTAAAGGTACAGTGGGTCAGTAAAGGTACAGTGGGTCAGTAAAGGTACAGTGGGTTAGTAAAGGTACAGTGGGTTAGTAAAGGTACAGTGGGTCAGTAAAGGTACAGTGGGTCAGTAAAGGTACAGTGGGTGAGTAAAGGTACAGTGGGTTAGTAAAGGTACAGTGGGTTAGTAAAGGTACAGTGGGTTAGTAATGGTACAGTGGGTTAGTAATGGTACAGTGGGTTAGTAAAGGTACAGTGGGTTAGTAAAGGCACAGTGGGTTAGTAATGGTACAGTGGGTTAGTAAAGGTACAGTGGGTCAGTAAAGGTACAGTGGGTTAGTAAAGGTACAGTGGGTTAGTAAAGGTACAGTGGGTCAGTAAAGGTACAGTGGGTCAGTAAAGGTACAGTGGGTGAGTAAAGGTACAGTGGGTTAGTAAAGGTACAGTGGGTTAGTAAAGGTACAGTGGGTTAGTAAAGGTACAGTGGGTGAGTAATGGTACAGTGCTTTTGGTTTGTATAATAAAGGTGTAGTTTAAAGGTCAAGAGGGAGCAGCTGTTTGAGTCAGATACCTGCTAATTTCTCACAGCAGTTTTTATTATATTATACTGGTATCGGATCCTGGGTAAAGCGAGAGAATGTCAGCCTGAGCAGTGTACTGTAGTGCCTGTCAGATGTGGGAGGTCATGGTGCCGGATGGCCCTCTTGACGTCCACATCTGCACCAGGTGCAGAGAGATGGGGCTCCTAAGGGACCGTATTTGGATCCTGGAGCAGCAGCTCGATGACCTCTTCCTGGTCAGGGAGAGTGAAGAGGTGATAGAGGAGGGTTATAGGGAGGTGGTCACTACAAAACCACACGAGAGAGACATGTGGGTCACGCTAAGGAAGGGCAAGGGGCAGAGGCATGAACGAGTGAGTACTCCAATGTCAGTACACCTGGCAAATAAGTACTCCTGTTTGAGTACGGATGGGGGTGACAGCCTACCCGGGGGTAGCGACAGCGGACGGTCCTTCAGCACAGAGACCGGCCCTGTTGCTCCGAAAGGTAGGGAAAAAAAGAGGAGGGCAATAGTAATTGGGGACTCTATTGTTAGGGGGTCGGATAGGCGACTCTGTGAACGCAGTCGGGAGACCAGCATGGTGGTCTGCCTCCCTGGTGCCCAGGTCTCGGACGTGTCTCAACGTGTCCAAGATATCCTCAAATCAGAGGGAGAGGAGCCTGAGGTCGTGGTACATATAGGTACCAATGACATAGGTTAAAAAAAAGGGAAGAGGTCCTGAAGGGAGGATTTAAGGACTTGGGAGGAGAGTTGAGGAAAAGGACCAAAAAGGTAACAATCTCAGGATTACTGCCTGTGCCACGCGACAGTGAGTGTAGAAATGGAGCAAGGTGGAGGATAAATGCTTGGCTGAAAGACTGGTGCAGAGGGCAGGGATTCAAGTTTCTGGATCATTGGGACTTCTTTTGGGGTAGGTGGGACCTGTACAGAAAGGATGGGTTGCACTTGAACCCGAGGGGGACCAATATCCTGGCGGGGAAATTTGCAAAGGCCTCTGGGAGACTTTAAACTAGAATGGTTGGGGCGAGGGATGCAAATAGCAAAAGCTAGTAGACAGAATGGGAGGTAGGAAGCAGAAAAGGGAAGCACTTGGACACAAGAGGAGAATGAAAGAAAAGGAAATAAACAGAGAATAAGAGATGGGGGGTTTCTTAAATGTGCATATTTTAATGCTAGGAGCATTGTAAGAAAGGTGGATGAGCTTAGAGTCTGGATAGACACCTGGAAGTATGATGTTGTGGCGATCAGTGAAACATGGTTGCAGGAGGGCTGTGATTGGAAACTAAATATTCCAGGATTTCGTTGCTTCAGGTGTGATAAAATTGGAGGGGCAAGAGGTGGAGGTGTTGCATTGCTAGTCAGGGAAGATATTACAGCAGTGCTTTGGCAGGATAGATTGGAGAGCTCATCTAGGGAGGCTATTTGGGTAGAACTGAGAAGTGGGAAAGGTGTAGCAACTCTTATAGGGGTATATTATAGACCGCCAAATGGGGAACGAGAATTGGAAGAGCAAATATGTAAAGAGATAGCAGTAATTAGTAGTAAGCACAAGGTAGTGATTGTGGGAGATTTCAACTTTCCACACATAGACTGGGAAACACATTCTGTAAATGGGCTGGATGGTTTGGAGTTTGTAAAATGTGTGCAGGATAGTTTTTTGCAGCAATACATAGAGGTGCCTACTAGAGGAGGGGCAGTGTTGGACCTCCTGTTAGGGAATGAGACGGGACAGGTGGCGGAGGTATGCGTTGGGGAGCACTTCGGGTCCAGTGATCACAATACCATTAGTTTCAATATAATTATGGAGAAGGACAGAACTGGGCCTAGGGTTGAGATTTTTGATTGGAGAAAGGCTAACTTTAACGAGATGCGAGATGATTTAAAAGGAGTGAACTGGGACATTTTGTTTTATGGGAAAGATGTAGAAGAGAAATGGAGGACATTTAAAGGGGAAATTTTAAGAGTACAGAATCTTTATGTTCCTGTTCGGTTGAAAGGAACCAGTAAAAATTGGAAAGAGCCCTAGTCATCAAGGGAAATTGGACATCTTGTTCGGAAAAAGAGGGAGATCTACAATAATTATAGGCAGCATGAAGTAAATGAGGTGCTTGAGGAGTATAAGGAATGTAAAACGAATCTTAAGAAAGAAATTAGAAAAGCTAAAAGAAGATATGAGGTTGCTTTGGCAAGTAAGGTGAGAGTAAATCCAAAGGGTTTCTACAGCTATATTAATAGCAAAAGGATAACAAGGGATAAAATTGGTCCATTTGAGAGACCGAGTGGACAGCTATCTGCAGAGCCAAAAGAGATGGGGGACATATTGAACAATTTCATTTCTTCGGTATTCACCAAGGAGAAGGATATTGAATTATGTGAGGTAAGGGAAACTAGTAGAGTAGCTATGGATACTATGAGTTTCAAAGTAAAAGAAGTACTGACACTTTTGAAAAATATAAAAGTGGATAAGGCTCCAGGTCCTGACAGGATATTCCTTAGGACATTGAGGGAAGTTAGTGTAGAAATAGCCGGGGCTATGACAGAAATATTTAAATTGTCATTAGAAACGGGAATAGTCCCCGAGGATTGGCATACTGCGCATGTTGTTCCATTGTTTAAAATGGGTTCTAAGAGTAAACCTAGCAATTATAGACCGGTTAGTTTGACTTCAGTGGTGGGCAAATGAATGGAAAAGATACTTAGTGATAATATATATAAGCATATGGATAAACAGGGTCTAATTAGGAACAGTCAACATGGATTTATGCCTGGAAGGTCATGTTTGACTAATCTTCTTGAATTTTTTGAAGAGGTTACTAGGGAAATTGACGAGGGTAAAGCAGTTGATGTTGTCTATATGGACTTTTGTAAGGCCTTTGACAAGGTTCCTCATGGAAGGTTGGTTAAGAAGGTTTAACTGTTGGGTATAAATGCAGGACCACTAGCGCCCCACTACTTTGTGTGGGGCGCTACTCTGAGCGACTCGCGGCGCGCTGCTCCCGTATGTTTCCATGTTTTATGAGTTGTTTAGTGTTTTTCTAAGAGTCACTAAGTGCGGTATTTAACGATAGCAAGTATGATTACCACTGTCAAGTATTTAGCGAGTTTGTGTGTTCTGACCGCCTTTTTGGAGCCAGTATTTGCGATATGTATTACACCGGCAAATCCCCTGACACGCCATGGAGGGAGGCTCACCTACTCACGGGACACTTTGCAGGATCTGCGGCCTGCTTCCGGCCTACAAGCGACACCTTCTACCCTGAATGGGATTCCTCAGTTACAGAGGAATCATTACATCAAGCGCATTCGTAGGAAAAGGGGAGCCAGAGGAGGAATACGGAACAGAATGAGGAGACGAGGCAGGAGGCTGCCACTACCTGCAATAACTCTCTCCAATGTGCGGTCACTACGCAACAAAATAACTGAACTTTCCGCACTCATTAAATTTGACTCAGACTACCGTCAAACAAGTCTCTTTTGTTTCACGGAGACATGGTTGTCAGAAGGAATAACCAATGTCGATATTGATGAATTTAAGATCATCCGTTTTGATAGAGACACTAGGATGACGCGGAAGTCGATTGGGGGCGGGCTCTGCATGGCTGTCAACACAAAGTGGGCTGTCAACTTCACTATCAGAGAGACTGAATGCAGCAAACACCACAAAACCATGACGGTGTCGTTCAGGCCTCACTACCTTCCCCTTGAATTCACACAGATCACAGTTATCCTAGCGTATGTCCCTGGACCTGATAACGCATTTGCTGCGGAGCGCATTGCTGACTGTTTCAACAGAGCTGTCAATCAGAGCAGCGATCAGCCTGTCTTCCTGCTTGGGGATTTTAACAGATGCGATGTCACCACATTGCTTCCAAACTTGGAGCAGTATGTTACCACACCTACCAGACTTGACAGAACGCTGGATATGTGTTTCGGTAACATACCGGGAGCCTATGTCTCAAAGCCCCGTCTACCACTTGGTCGCTCCGTCCACAATGTCATTCTGCTGCTTCCAAAATACAGACAAAAATTAAAAACAGGAGATATACAAACAAAAACTATTCAAGTCTGGAACGATGACTCTGTCGATGCATTAAGGGGCTGCATGGAGATCACTGACTGGGAAATATTTTTCCAAAGCTGTGAGGGAGACCTATATCTGCTGACAGACTCTATCTCCTCCTATTTGTCATTCTGTGTGGACGCTGTTATACCAACAAAACAGGTCAAGCTGTACCCCAATAACAAGCCTTGGGTTACCAAGGACCTGAAGCAGTGTCTTAACAACAAAAAAGTGGCATTCCTTCAGGGAGACAAACACAGAGTAAAACAGTATAATAGTGAGTTGAGAAGGAAGACCAGGCAGGCCAAACGCCACTACAAAAACAAAGTGGAGGAAAAATTCACCACTGGCAATGCAAGGGAGGCATGGCAGGGACTTAACACCATGATGGGCAGAGCCCAGAAACCGGCCCTGATCCAATGCTCTGACCCCGCCACATTTGCTGAGCAACTCAACATCTATTACAGCAGGTTTGATAGGCCACACCCCCAGAATGACTGGTCCCTCACCAGCAGTCCATCAATCACAGTGGATAAAAGGAAGGTTACATCTATACTGGGCCGCATTAACCCTCACAAAGCTTCTGGCCCAGACAGGCTCAGGGGCAAGGTGCTGAGGGAATGCTCAGTTCAGCTGGGTGATGTCATCACTCAGCTATTCCAACATCTCCTTGACTCCAGCTGTGTCCCACGGATGTGGAAGGAGTCTACACTTATACCGTTGCCGAAGAAATCTAACGCCAGGGAGATGAAGGACTTCAGACCGGTAGCACTCACATCCATTCTTTCCAAGTGTATGGAGAGGTGGTAAGTGACCACCTCACTGCTATGGTGGTGGACAGGCTTGACCCACTCCAGTTCGCCTATAAGGCAAGGCGTGGCGTGGAGGATGCCTGTTTGACTCTCCTGGACACAGTTAGCAGACAGCTGGACTCCCCACACCCCCACACACGGATTTTATTTATGGATTTTTCTTCCGCTTTTAACACGGTCAACATAGTCACCCTCTGCAACCGCCTTCTGGATCTACAAGTCAACCCATCACTTATCCTGTGGATAAAAGACTTCCTGCAGGACCGGCCACAGCATGTGGTGGTAAATAGTTTTAAATCCAAGAGCATGATTTTAAACACTGGTGTCCCCCAGGGTTGTGTTTTATCACCAATCTTATTTTCCATCTACATGAACAATGTAACAAACAATAACAGTGACATCCCCCTTTTTAAGTATGCAGACGATATGGCCCTGGTGGCCCACATCAAGGATCACACTTCTCTGGCTGCCTACTATCAGCAGGTCAACACCTTGATGCTGTGGATCAAAGAGAGCTCTCTGGAGCTTAACATCTCCAAGACCAAGGAGCTGTGTTGTGGGGGAAGGCGAACATCTTCCCCCCAACCTCTCTTTGAACCTCTGAGGCTGAATGGGCAGACAGTCGAGCAGGTAGAGGCGTTTAGATACCTGGGCACAGAGATTGACACCCGCCTGTCCTTCTCCCAGCACACAGACTCTGTGTACAAGAAGGCACAGCAACGCCTGTTCCTGCTGAGGAAACTCAGGAGCTTTGATGTCAGACAGGACATTTTAACAGCTGTATATAAATCACTTATAGAATCTGTACTCACCTTTAACATCACATCCTGGTTCACCCTTACCTCTGTCAAAGCAAATCAAAGCTTTCCCGGATCATCAATCAAGCTAGCAAAATAACTGGCAAAACTCAAATTCAATTGTCAGTACTTCACACCCAGGCAGTTAAAAGGAAAACCAACCTCATTACACAGGATCCCACCCACCCCCTGCACAAGTCCTTCCAACTTCTGCCATCAGGCCGCCGATATAAAGTCCCCCTATCCAAGAAAAACATCCACAAAAACTCATTCATACCCATTGCCATAAATAGTTTAAATAATACATGATCAATGGACAAATTAACCCTGACGCACTGTCACTTTACACGTATCCACAACTTTCAACTTTTATCTTGTCTATTTTTACAGTTTCTAATCTTTATACTTGTTTTTAAGACCTATACACACTGAGTGTGCCCGCAGAAGGCTGTGTTGTATGATGACTGTTGTATATTGTCTTGTTGTATGTTGAGCCACGTCAAAGAAGATTTTCTGTTACGACAGACAATAAAGTTTTCTGAATCTGAATCTGAATCTGAATCTGAATAGCAAGATGGATTCAACAGTGGCTGAATGGGAGAAGCCAGAGGGTAATGGTGGATGGCTGCTTGTCGGGTTGGAGGCAGGTGACTAGTGGGGTGCCTCAGGGATCTGTGTTGGGTCCTTTGTTGTTTGTCATGTACATAAATGATCTGGATGAAGGGGTGGTAAATTGGATTAGTAAGTATGCAGATGATACCAAGATAGGGGGCGTTGTGGATAATGAAGAGGATTTCCAAAGTCTACAGAGTGATTTAGGCCAGTTGGAAAAATGGGCTGAAAGATGGCAGATGGAGTTTAATGCTGATTAATATGCGGTGCTACACCTTGGCAGGACAAATCAAAATAGGACGCACATGGTGAATGGTAGGGAATTGAAGAATACAGTTGAACAGAGGGATCTGGGAATAACCGTGCATAGTTCCTTGAAGGTGGAATCTCATATAGATAGGGTGGTAAAGAAAGCTTTTGGTATGCTAGCCTTTATAAATCAGAGCATCCACTCCCCCCTCACCCACACCCCCCTCACCCGCACACACCCCCTCACCCGCACACCCCCCTCACCCACACACACCCCACACCCACACCCCCTCACCCACACACACCCCCCCACCCACACACCCCCCTCACCCACACTTACACCCCTCACCCACACACCCCTCACCCGCACACACCTCCATCACCCGCACACCCCCCTCACCCACACACACACCCCTCACCCACACCCCCATCACCCGCACACACCCCCCTCACCCGCACACCCCCCCTCACTTGCACACCCCCACCTCACCCCCTCCCCCCCTCACCCACACACACACCCCCCTCACCCCCTCACCCCCTCCCCCCTCACCCGCACACCCCCCCCTCACCCAGACACACCCCCCACCCCCACACACACCCCCCTCCTCCACACACACCCCTCTCCCCCACACACTCACCCCCCTCACCCACACACTCACCCCCCTCATCCACACACTCACCCCCCTCACCCACACACTCACCCCCCTCACCCACACACACACCCCCCTCACCCCCTCACCCCCTCAACCCCTCCCCCCTCACCCGCACATACGCCTCTCACCCACACACTCACCCCCATCACCCACACACTCACGCCCCTCATCCACACACACCGCCCTCGCCTGCACACACCCACCCTCACCCATATACACCCCCCTCACCCACACACACACCCCCCTCACCAACACACACCCCCCTCACCCACACACACCCCCCTCGCCCACACACTCACCCCCCTCACCCACACACACCCCCCTCGCCCACACACACCCCCCTCGCCCGCACACACCCACCCTCACCCACATCACTCTCATCCCCCTCACCAACACACACACCCCTCACCCACACCCCCCTCACCCACACACACACCCCTCACCCACATACCCCACCTCACCCCCGCCCCCCATCACACACACACACACACCTCCCCACCCACACACACCCTCCTCACCCACATAACCCCCTCACCACCGCCCCCCCTCACCCACACACCCCCCTCACCCACACACACCCCTCAACCACACCCACCCCCCGTCACCCACACACCCCCTCACCCACACACACACCCCTCACCCACACACCCCCCCTCACCCACACACACCCACACACACCCCCCTCTCCCACACACACACCGCTAACCCACACACTTCCGCCTCACCCACACACCCCCCTCACCCACACACACACCCCCCTCACCCACACACACCCCCCTCACCCACACACACCCCCCTCACCAACACACACACCCCCTCACCCACACACACCCCCCTCACGCACACACACCCCTCACCCACACACACACCCTCACCCACACACCCCCCTCACCCACATACACCCCTCACCCACACACACCCCCACACCCACACACCCCCCTCACACACACACCCCCCCTCACCCACACACACCCCCCTCCTCCACACACACCCCTCTCCCCCACACACTCACCCCCCTCACCCACACACTCACCCCCCTCATCCACACACTCACCCCCCTCACCCACACACTCACCCCCCTCACCCACACACACACCCCCCTCACCCCCTCACCCCCTCAACCCCTCCCCCCTCACCCGCACACACGCCTCTCACCCACACACTCACCCCCATCACCCACACACTCACGCCCCTCATCCACACACACCGCCCTCGCCTGCACACCCACCCTCACCCATACACACCCCCCTCACCCACACACACACCCCCCTCACCAACACACACCCCCCTCATCCACACACACACATACCTCTCACCCACACACCCCCTCACCCACACACCCCCTCACCCACACACACCCCCCTCACCCACACACACACCCCTCACCCACACGCACACCACTCACCCACACACACCCCCCTCAACCACACAAACCCCCCTCACCCACACCCCCCTCACCCACACCCACCCTCACCCACACACCCCCCTCACCCACACACCCCCCTCACCCACACACCCCCCCCTCACCCACACACCACCCTCACCCACACACACCCACACACACCCCCCTCACCCACACGCACCCCCCTCACCCACACACCCCCCCTCACCCACACACCGCCTTCACCCACACACACCCCCCTCACCCACACACACACCCCCCTCACCAACACACACCCCCCTCACCCACACACACCCCCCTCGCCCACACACACACCCCCCTCGCCCGCACACACCCCTCACCCACATACCCCACCTCACCCCCGCCCCCCATCACACACACACACACACACCTCCCCACCCACACACACCCTCCTCACCCACATAACCCCCTCACCCCCGCCCCCCCTCACCCACACACCCCCCTCACCCACACACACCCCTCAACCACACCCACCCCCCGTCACCCACACACCCCCTCACCCACACACACACCCCTCACCCACACACCCCCCCTCACCCACACACACCCCCTTCTCCCACACACACACCACTAACCCACACACTTCCGCCTCACCCACACACCCCCCTCACCCACACACACACCCCCCTCACCCACACACACCCCCCTCACCCACGCACACCCCCCTCACCCACACACACCCCCCTCACCAACACACACACCCCCTCACCCACACACACCCCCCTCACGCACACACCCCCCTCACCCACACACACACCCCTCACCCACACACCCCCCTCACCCACACACACCCCTCACCCACACACACCCCCTCACCCACACACCCCCCACACACACACACACCCTCTCACCCACACACACCCCCCTCACCCACACACACCCCCCTCACCCACACACACCCCCCTCACCCACACACCCCCCCTCACCCACAGACACACCCCTCACCCACACACACAACCCCCTCACCCACACACACAACCTCCTCACCCACACATCCCCCTCACCCACGCACCCCCCTCACCCACGCACCCCCCTCACCCACACACACCCCCCTCATCCACACACACCCCCCTCACCCACACACACCCGCCTCACCCACACACACTATTCACCCACACCCTCCCTCACCCACACACCCCTCACCCACACACACCCCTCACCCACACACACCCCCCACACCCACACACACCCCTCACCCACACGCCCCTCACCCACACCCCCCCTCACCCACACCCCCCCGTCACCCACACCCCCCCTCACCCACACCCCCCCTCACCCACACCCCCCTCACCCACACCCCCCCTCACCCACACCCCCCCTCACCCACATACACCCCCTCACCCACACACCCCCCTCACCCACACATACATCCCCTTACCCTCACCCAATTCACTCTCCCCCGTCACCATCACACCCCCCTCACCCACACGCACGCCCCTCACCCACACACCCCCTCCTCACCCACACACACCCCCCTCACCCACACACACCCCCCTCACCCACGCACACCCCCCTCACCCACACACACCCCCCTCACCAACACACACACCCCCTCACCCACACACACCCCCCTCACGCACACACCCCCCTCACCCACACACACACCCTCACCCACACACCCCCCTCACCCACACACACCCCTCACCCACACACACCCCCTCACCCACACACCCCCCACACACACACACACCCTCTCACCCACACACACCCCCCTCACCCACACACACCCCCCTCACCCACACACACCCCCCCTCACCCACACACCCCCCCTCACCCACAGACACACCCCTCACCCACACACACAACCCCCTCACCCACACACACAACCTCCTCACCCACACATCCCCCTCACCCACGCACCCCCCTCACCCACGCACCCCCCTCACCCACACACACCCCCCTCATCCACACACACCCCCCTCACCCACACACACCCGCCTCACCCACACACACTATTCACCCACACCCTCCCTCACCCACACACCCCTCACCCACACACACCCCTCACCCACACACACCCCCCTCACCCACACACACCCCTCACCCACACACCCCTCACCCACACCCCCCCTCACCCACACCCCCCCGTCACCCACACCCCCCCTCACCCACACCCCCACTCACCCACACCCCCCCTCACCCACACCCCCCCTCACCCACACCCCCCCTCACCCACACCCCCCCTCACCCACATACACCCCCTCACCCACACACCCCCCTCACCCACACATACATCCCCTTACCCTCACCCAATTCACTCTCCCCCGTCACCATCACACCCCCCTCACCCACACGCACGCCCCTCACCCACACACCCCCTCCTCACCCACACACACCCCCCTCACCCACACACACCCCCCTCACCCACACACACCCCCTCACCCACACCCCCCCTCACCCACACACACCCCCCTCATCCACACACACCCCACTCACCCACACACCCCCCTCACCCACACACCCCCCCTCACCCACACCCCCCCTCACCCACACACCACCTCACCCACACCCCCCCTCACCCACACCCACCCTCAGCCACACACACCCGCTCACCCACAACCCCCCCCCCTCACCCACACATACACCCCCTCACCCAAATCACTCTCCCCCGTCACCATCACACCCCCCTCATCCACACGCACGCCCCTCACCCACACACCCCCCCCACCCACACGCACACCCCTCACCCACACGCACCCCTTCTCACCCACACACACACACCCTCACCCACACAAACCCCCCTCACCCACGCACCCCCCCTCACCCACACACACCCCCCTCACCCACACACCCCCCATCACCCACACACACCCCCCTCACCCACAGACACACCCCTGACCCTCACACACAACCCCCTCACCCACACACATCCCCCCTCACCCACACCCCCCTCACCCACACACCCCCCCTCACCCACACAACCCCCTCACCCACACAACCCCCTCACCCACACATCCTCCTCACCCACACACCCCCCTCACCCACACACCCCCCCTCACCCACACACCCCCCCTCACCCACACACCCCCCTCACCCACACACCCCCCTCACCCACACACCCCCCTCACCCACACACCCCCCCTCACCCACACACCCCCCCTCACCCGCACCCCTCTCACCCACACCACCCCTCAGCCACACACACCCCCTCACCCACAACCCCCCCTCACCCACACATACACCCCTCACCCAAATCACTCTCCCCCCGTCACCATCACACCCCCCCTCACCCACACGCACGCCCCTCACCCACAAACCCCCCCCTCACCCACACGCACACCCCTCACCCACACGCACCCCTTCTCACCCACACACCCCCTCAACCCCCTCACCCACACACACCTCCCCCACACCCTCACCCACCCACTGACACACACTCACTCACCCACACTTACACTCACTCACTCACCCACACTTACACACGCCCACTCACACACACATTCACGCACTCATACACACCCACCCACTCACACGGACCCACACCCACACCTAGACCCGGATCACTGAAACAGACGCAGCCGCAGACTTTCACCGCCTCCCCGGGCGGGGCCACCGCGGCCGCTGTCGTTGACCTTCACTGTCTCTCCGGGGCCACTGATGCTGCTGCCTGTATCTCTACTCCAGTCCCCCCCCCCCCCCACGGGACTCCGCCAACCCTCCCTCGCCTCTCCACCGGCCACCAGCGGGCCAGAGCCGTCACCTCACCAGAGTTCCCGGCTCAGCACCAGGCCCACAACCTCCACCATGCTGACACCACGTGCTTGACTCATCTTCTGGAATTTTTTACAAATGTAACTAGAAAAATGGACATGGGAGAGCCAGTGGATGTAGTGTACCTGGACTTTCCAAAAGCATTTGATAAGGTCCCACATAGGAGATTAGTGGGCAAAATTAGGGCACATGGCATTGGGGGTAGAGTGCTGACATGGATAGAAAATTGGTTGGCAGACAGGAAACAAAGAGTAGGGATTAACGGGTCCCTTTCAGAATGCCTGGCAGTGACTAGTGGGGTAGCGCAAGGCTCGATGCCGAGTCAGCAGCTATTTACAAAATACATAAATGATTTAGATGAAGGGATTCAGTAACATTAACAAATTTGCAGATGACATAAAACTGGGTGGCACTGTGAGGATGGTATGAGAATGCAGGGTGACTTGGACATGTTGGGAAAGTGGGCAGATGCATGGCAGATGAAGTTTAATGCAGATAAATGTGAGGTTATCCACTTTGGAAGCAAAAACAGGGAGACAGATTACTATCTAAATGGCATCAAGTTGGGAAAAGGGGAAGTACAACGGGATCTGGGGGTCCTTGTTCATCAGTCTATGAAAGTAAGCATGCAGGTACGCAGGCAGTGAAGAAAGTGAATGGCACGTTGGCTTTTATAACAAGAGGACTAGTATAGGAGCAAGAGGTCCTTCTGCAGTTGTACAGAGCCCTAGTGATACCACACCTGGAGTATTGTGTGCAGTTTTGGTCCCCTAATTTGAGGAAGGACCTTCTTTCTATTGAGGTAGTGCAGCGTAGGTTTACAAGGTTAATTCCCGGGATGTTGGGACTGTCATATGCTGAGAGAATGGAGCGATTGGGCTTGTACACTCTGGAGTTTAGAAGGATAAGAGGGAATCTCATTGAAACATATAAGATTTTTCAGTGTTTGGACACGCTAGCGGTAGGAAACATGTTCCCGATGTTGGTGGAGTCCAGAACCAGGGGTCACACTTTATGAATAAGGGATAAACAATTTAGAACAGAGAGGAGAAAACACTTTTTCTCACAGAGAGTGGTGACTCTGCGAAATTCTCTGCATCAGAGGACGGTGGAGGCCGGTTCTCTGGATGCTTTCAAGAGGGAGCTAGATAGGGCCCTTATAGATCGTGGAGTCATGGTATGGGAAGAAGGCAGGAACAGGGTACTGATTGGGGATGATCAGCCATGATCACATTGAATGGCGGTGCTGGCTCAAAGGGTCGAATAATAGAAACATAGAAAATCGGTGCAGGAGTAGGCCATTCGGCCCTTCGAGCCTGCCCCGCCATTCAATATAATCATGGCTGATCATCCAACTCAGTATCCTGTACCTGCTTTCTCTCCATACCCCCTGATCCCTTTAGCCGCAAGGGCCACATCTAACTCCCTCTTAAATATAGTCAATGAACTGGCCTCAACTACTTTCTGAGGCAGAGAATTCCACAGATTCACCACTCTCTGTGTGAATTTTTTTCTCTCATCTCGGTCCTGAAAGAATTTCCGCTTATCCTTAAAATGTGACCCATTGTTCTGGACTTCCCTAATGTCAGGAACAATCTTCCTGCATCCAGCGTGTGCAACCCCTTAAGAATTTTGTAGGTTTCTATAAGATCCCCGCTCAATCTTCTAAATTAACAAACAATATAACAATTACAGCACGGAAACAGGCCTTATCGGCCCTTCCAGTCCGTGCCTACCATTTATTTTCCCCTAGTCCCATCTACCTGCACTCAGACCATACCCCTCCATTCCCTTCCCGTCCATATACCTATCCACTTTACTTTTAAATGTTAAAATCGATCCTGCCTCCACCACTTCTGCAGGAAGATCATTCCACACAGCCACCAGTCTCTGAGTAAAGAAGTTCCCCCTCATGTTACCCCTAAACTTCTGTCCCTTAATTCTCATGTCATGCCCTCTTGTTTGAATCTTTCCTACCCTCAATGGGAAAAGCTTATCCACGTCAACTCTGTCTATCCCTTTCATCATTTTAAATACCTCAATTAAGTCCCCCCTTAACCTTCTGCGCTGCAAAGAATAAAGACCTAACTTGTTCAACCTTTCTCTGTAATTTAGTTGCTGGAACCCAGGCAACATTCTGGTAAATCTCCTCTGTACTCTCCCTATTTTGTTGACAACCTTCCTATAATTAGGCGACCAAAATTATACACCATACTCCAGAATTGGTCTTACCAATGCCTTGTACAATTTTAACATTACTTCCCTACTCCTATATTCAATGCTCTGATTTATAAAGGCCAGCACACCAAAAGCATTCTTTACCACCCTATCTACATGCGATTCCACCTTCAGGGAACTATGCACAGTTATTCCTAGATCCCTCTGTTCCACAGCATTCCTCAATTCCCTACCATTTACCATGTACGTCCTATTTTGATTTGTCCTGCCAAGATGTAGCACCTCACACTTATCAGCATTAAACTCCATCTGCCATCTTTCAGCCCACTCTTCCAAATGGCCCAAATTTCTGTGTGGACTTTGAAAATCTACTTCATTATCCACAGCACCCCCTATCTTAGTATCATCTGCATACTTACTAATCCAATGTACCACCCCTTCATCCAGATCATTTATGTACATGACAAACAACAAAGGACCCAACACAGATCCCTGAGGCACCCCACTGGTCACCGGCTTCCAACCTGACAAACAGCCATCCACCATTACTCTCTGGCATCTCCCATTCAGCCACTGTTGAATCCATCTTGCTACTCCGCCATTAACACCCAAAGATTGAACCTTCTTAACCAACCTTCCATGGGGAACCTTCTCAAAGGCCTTACTGAAATCCATATAGACAACATCGACTGATTTACCCTCATCAATTTCCCTAGTAACCTCTTCAAAAAATTCAAGAAGGTTTGCCAAATATGACCTTCCAGGCACAAATCCATGTTGACTGTTCTTGATCAGACCCTGTTTATCCAGATGCTTATAAATATTATCTGTAAGTATCCTTTCCATTAATTTGCCCGCCACTGACGTCAAACTAACAGGTCTATAATTGCTAGGTTTATTCTTTGAACCCTTTTTAAACAATGGAACAACATGCGCAGTAGTCCAATCCTCCGGCACTATTCACGTTTCTAATGACATCTGAAATATTTCTGTCATAGCCCCTGCTATTTGTACACTAACTTCCCTCAATGTCTTAAGGAATACCCTGTCAGGACCTGGAGTCTTATCCACTTTTATATTTTTCAAAAGTGTCAGTGCTTCCTCCTCTTTGAATCTCATAGTTTCCATAGCTACTCTACATTTTTTCCCTTACCTCACAGAGTTCAATATCCTTCTCCTTGGTGAATAACGAAGAAAATAAAGTGTTCAATATCTCCCCCATCTCTTTTGGCTCTGCAGATAGCTGTCCATTCTGGCTCTCTAATGGTCCAATTATATCCCAGCGAGTACAAGCCGTGTCTATCCAGTTTATCTTCATATGAAAGTCCTGCCATCCCAGGAATTAGTCTGGTGAACCTTCTCTGTACTCCCTCTATGGCAAGAATATCTTTCCTCAGATTAGACCAAAACTGTACGCAATACTCCAGGTGTGGTCTCACCAAGTCTCTGTACAACTGCAGTGGACCCTCCCTGCTCCTATACAAATCCTTTTGCTATGAATGCAAACATACCATTCGCTTTCTTCACTGCCTGCAGCACCTGCATGCCTACTTTCAATGACTGGTGTACGATGACACACAGGTCTTGTTGCATCTCCCCTTTTCCTAATCGGCCGCCATTCAGATAACAGTCTACTTTCATGTTCTTGCCATCAAAGTGGATAACCTCACATTTATGCACATTATACTGCATCTGCCATGCATTTGCTCGCTCACCCAACCTATCCAAGTCATCTTGCAGCCTCCTAGCATCCTCCTCACAGCTAACACTGCCCCCCAGCTTCATATCATCCGCAAACTTGGATATATTGCATTCAATTCCCTCGACAAAAAACATTGATATATATTGTAAATATATATTATGGCCTACTACTGCACCTGTTGTCTATTGTCTGACTCTGCTGGGTGCTAGTGCTCCCCCCTCCTGCAGGGAAGATCCATCAGTAGTGATGGGTCTTCCCCTTCCCCCTTTTTTAATCAGCTTACCCCGACCACACACCTGCCAGTTACAAATCCCCGCTTTATTATGGATCACAATTTCTACGAATTATGATATATACAACTATGTCGACTCACACAAAATGTGAATGCCAGTCAAACATTTTCTGAGCTTTAAGGAAATTCCCGGCAACCCTCCTTTGGTTCCCAGGCACGATGTACCTCCTGCATCCCCCTCTCATACGCCCAGGGTTTGATATAGAGAGAGGAGGGTACAGAGCTGGGAGGGAGAGGGGGAGAGAGGTAGAGGGAGGGAGGGGAGAGAGGAAGGAAGGAGACAGGAGGGGGTTGGGGGAGAGAGAGTCGGGGTGGGTGGGAAGTGGGAGGGAAGAGGGGAGAGAGGGAGGGGAGCAGTGAGGGGGAAAGACGTGAAGGGGAGGGGGAGAGAGGGGGCAGTGAAGGACATGGGACGATACAGAGCGACATCACTCCGTGAAGGGAGCCAGCAGTCCGCCAGGTGGGCGAGCGGATCACAGATGGTCCTCCAGGGCGGGGGGGGGGGGGGGGCGTTGTTGGAGCGTGGCAGCTTGAATAAGAGACAGAGACAGAGATATAGAGACGAAGTGGGGAGGGAGGGAGAGAGGAGAGGGGTGAGAGGCTGGAGGTGCAAAGGAGGTGAAGTGACTAGCAGGAGAAACGGAGCAAAGGGAGGGGGAGGATTCAAGGGCGGTGGGTTTGGTGCCGAGGGGGATGACTGGGGGGGGCAGGGAACTGGGGCGGGGAGAGGGGTCAAGTGAGCCCAGGAAGGGGGTAGGGAGCCAGATGGGGATGGGTTCACATTGTTTGGGGGTGGGGAGGGTGTTGCAGTATAGGAAGTCAAACCAGGGCAGGGTCTTCACTGTGAATGGCGGGGAGCTGGGGGAATACGTGGAGCTGAGGGATCTAGGAGTGCAAGTACGAGTTGGGCCGAAGGGCCTCTTTACAATGCTGTATCACTCTATGAATCCATGACAAAGTGTTGGAGTAACTGCGGTTCAGGCAGCATCTGTGGAAAAGACACAAAGTGATGGAGTAACTCAGTGGGTCAGGCAGCATATTTGGAGAGAATGAATGGATGATATTTTGGGTCGAGACCCTTTGGTTTAGTTAAGAGATGCAGCGCGGAAACAGGTCTTTCAGTCCGCACCAACCAGCGATCACCCCGTACACTAGCACTATCCTACGCACATTAGGTGCAATTTAACTATTTTGCGGAGGCCGATTAATCTACATTCCTGAACTTCTTTGAAATGTTGGAGGAAACCGGAGCTCCCGGAGTAAAAACCAACGCAGGTCAAGGGGGAGAACGTACAAACTCCACACAGACAGCACCCATAGTCAGGATCGATCCCGGGTCTCTGGCGGTGAGGCACCAGCTGTAACTTTGCGTCACTGTGCAGCACAGAATTATATTAGTGATCATTTTTCAAAATTCTTTAGATTCTGGAGTAGTTCCTGAGGATTGGAGGGTAGCTAATGTAACCCCACCTTTTAAAAATGGAGGGAAGAGAAAATGGGTAATTACAGACCAGTTAGTCAAACATCGGTAGTGGGGAAAATTCTAGAGTCAGTTACTAAAGATGGGATAGCAGATAATTGGGAAAGTGGTGAAATCATTGGACAAAGTTAGCATGGATTTATGAAAGGTAAATCATGTCTGACGAATCTTATAGAATTTTTCGAGGATGTAACTAGTAGAGAGTATAAGGGAGAACCAGTGGATGTGTTACATCTGGACTTTCAGAATGCTTTCGACAAGGTCCCACATAAGAGATTAGTGTGCAAACTTAAAGCATACGGCATTGGGGGTTCACGGTATTGGGGGTTCAGCATTGATGTGGAAAGAGAACTGGCTGGCAAACAGGAAGCAAACAGTAGGAGCAAACATGTCCTTTTCAGAATGGCAGGCAGTGACTAGTGGGGTACTGCAAGGCTCAGTGCTGGGACCCCAGCTATTTACAATATATATTAATGATTTGGACGAGGGAATTGAATGCAACATCTCCAAGTTTATGGATGACACGAAGCTGGGGGGCAGTGTTAGCTTTGAGGAGGATGCTAGGAGGCTGCAAGGTGACTTGGATAGGTTGGGTGAGTGGGCAAATGCATGGCAGATGCAGTATAATATGGATAAATGTCAAGTTATCCACTTTGATGGCAAGAACAGGAAGGTAGACTATTATCTGAAAGGTGGCCGATTAGGAAAAGGAAGATGCAACGAGACCTGGGTGTCATCGTACACCAGTCATTGAAAGTGGGCATGCAGGTGCAGCAGGCAGTGAAGACAGTGAATGGTATGTTAGCATTCATAGCAAAAGGATTTGAGTGTAGGAGCAGGGAGGTTCTACTACAGTTGTACAGAGCCCTGGTGAGACCACACCTAGAGTATTGCGTACAGTTTTGGTCTCCTAATCTAAGGAAAGACATTCTTGCCATAGAGGGAGTACAGAGAGGGTTCATTGGGCTGATTCCTGGGTGGATGGCTGTTTGTCAAGTTGGAAGCCGATGACCAGTGGGGTGCCTCAGGGATCTGTGTTGGGTCCACTGTTGTTTGTCATGTACATCAATGACCTGGATGATGGGGTGGTAAATTGGATTAGTAAGTATGCAGATGATACCAAGATGGGTGGTGTTGTGGATAATGAAGAGGATTTTCAAAGTCGACAGAGTGATTTAGGCCAGTTGGAAAAATGGGCTGAAAGATGGCAGATGGAGTTTAATGCTGATAAATGGGAGGTGCTACACCTTGGCAGGACAAATCAAAATAGGACGTACATGGTAAACGGTAGGGAATTGAAGAATACAGTTGAACAGAGGGATCTGGGAATAATTGTGCAGAGTTCGTTGAAGGTGGAATCTCATATAGATAGGGTGGTAAAGAAAGCTTTTGGTATGCTAGCCTTTATAAATCAGAGCATTGAGTATAGAAGCTGGGATGTAATGTTAAAATTGTACAAGGCATTGGTGAGACCAAATCTGCAGTATGGTGTACAATTTTGGTCGCCCAATTATAGGAAGGATGTCAACAAAATAGAGAGGGTACAGAGGAGATTTACTAGAATGTTGCCTGGGTTTCAACAGCTAAGTTACAGAGATAGGTTGAATAAGTTAGGTCTTTATTCTCTGGAGCGCAGAAGGTTAAGGGGGGACTTGATAGAGGTCTTTAAAATGATGAGCGGGATAGACAGAGTTGATGTGGACAAACTTTTCCCTATGAGAATAGGGAAGATTCAAACAAGAGGACATGACTTTAGAATTAAGGGACAGAGGTTTAGGGGTAACATGAGGGGGAACTTCTTTACTGAGAGACTGGTAGCGGTGTGGAATGAGCTTTCAGTGGAAGCGGTGGCGGCAGGTTCGTTGGTATCATTTAAAAATAAATTGGATAGGCATATGGATGAGAAGGGTATGGAGGGTTATGGTATGAGTGCAGGCAGGTGGGACTAAGGGAAAAAAGTTGTTCGGCATGGACTCGAAGGGCCGCGATGGCCAGTTTCCGTGCTGTAATTGTTATATGGTTATATGGTTATAAGTATGAAGATGATACTAAGATAGGTGGTGTTGTGGATAATGAAGTAGATTTTCAAAGTCTACAGAGAGATTTGGGCCATTTGGAAGAGTGGGCTGAAAGATGGCAGATGGAGTTTAATGCTGATAAGTGTGAAGTGCTACATCTTGGCAGGACAAATCAAAATAGGATGTACATGGTAAATGGTAGGGAATTGAGGATGCTGTGGAACAGAGGGATCTAGGAATAACTGTGCATAGTTCCCTGAAGGTGGAATCGCATGTAGATAGGGGTAAAGAAAGCTTTTGGTGTGCTGGCCTTTATAAATTAGAGCATTGAATATAGGAGTAGGGAAGTAATGTTAAAATTGTACAAATAATTGGTAAGACCAATTCTGGAGTATGGTGTACAATTTTGGTCGCCTAATTATAGGAAGGATGTCAACAAAATAGAGAGAGTACAGAGGAGATTTACTAGAATGTGGCCTGGGTTCCAGCAACTAAGTTACAGAGAAAAGTTGAACAAGTTAGGTCTTTATTCTTTGGAGCACAGAAGGTTAAGGGGGGACTTGATTGAGGTCTTTAAAATGATGAAAGGGATAGACAGAGTTGACGTGGATAAGCTATTCCCATTGAGGGTAGGGAAGATTCAAACAAGAGGGCATGACATGAGAATTAAGGGATAGAAGTTTAGGGGTAACATGAGGTGGAACTTCTTTACTCAGAGAGTGGTGGCTGTGTGAAATGAGCTTCCAGCAGAAGTGGTGGAGGCAGGATCGATTTTAACATTTAAAATTAAAGTGGATCGGTATATGGACGGGAAGGGAATGGAGGGGTATGGTCTGAGTGCAGGTAGATGGGACTAGAGGAAAATAAATGGTCGGCACGGACTGGAAGGGCCGAGAGGGCCTGTTTCCGTGCTGTAATTGTTATATGGTTACACTAGTCCCACCCCGACCAATATGCCCCATTTACACTAGTTTGAACCCGACCAACATGCCCCATCTACACTAGTCCCACTCCGACCAACGTACCCCATCAACACAGGAACCACCTGCCAGCGTTTGGCCCATATACCTCCAAACTTGTCCTATCCATGTACCTGTCCAAGTGTTGCGACAGTCCCGGCCTCAACTACCTCCTCCGGCAGCTCGTTCCATACACCCACCACCCTCTGTGTGGAAACGTTGCCCCTCAGATTCCTATTCAATTTTCCCCACCCCCGCGTATCTCACCTTGAACACGCCCTCAGGTCCTCGATTCCCCTACTGTGGGCAAGAGACTCTGTGCATCTACCCGAACTATTCCTCTGCTCATTTTCTACACCTCAATAATATCACCCCTCATCCTCCTGCGCTCGAAGGAATAGAGTCCCAGCCCTACCCCAACCTCTCCCTATAGCCCAGGCCCCTCGAGCCAGCAACATCCTCGTCAATCTTCTCCGCGCCCTTTCCAAGCTCAACGACATCTTTCCTGTAACACGGTGCCCAGAACTGAACACAATACTCTAAATGTGGCCTCACCAATGTCTTGTACAACTGCAACGTGACCTACCAACTTCTAGGCTCAATACAGAGAGAGGGAGAGAGAGAGAGAGACAGAGAGAGAGAGAGAGAGAGAGAGAGAGAGAGAGAGAGAGACAGACACAGAGAGAGAGAGACAGAGAGAGAGAGAGAGAGAGAGAGAGAGAGAGAGAGAGGCAGAGAGAGAGAGAGACAGAGAGAGACAGAGAGAGACAGAGAGAGACAGAGAGAGAGAGAGACAGAGAGAGAGAGAGAGAGAGAGAGAGAGAGAGAGATAGAGAGCGAGAGGGAGAGGGAGAGAGAGAGGGAGAGGGAGAGGAAGAGGAAGAGCGAGAGGGGAGGAAGAGCGAGAGGGAGAGAGAGAGAGGGAGAGAGAGCGAGAAAGAGAGAGAGAGAGAGGTCGTGTTTTCTTCTCAGCTCTGCAGTTGAGAAGGATTGAAGCAGCCTTTCAAGGATTTTGCCGCTGGAGAAGGTACAGGCAGAGGGGGCTTCATAGTTTAACTTATTGTTGGACTGTTGAAACTTTCCTCTGGTCTGGGAAACCTCTACCAGTGTGAAAATTCCTGAGTTTTCTCCGCATTGTCGCGGGTGCGGTTGTTGTTGGCGGACTGCCAAGAGTGCCTGGAGATCGAGGGTACGAAGATCTTGGTGTCTTTGTCGTTTTTAGCACCGTTTCTCTGCCCTAAAGTCATTTTGCACAGTGCGGCTGCCTGGCTTAATGTGAAGAAGGTACTTTTGCTTATGGCTAGACTGGGATAGAGCTTCCCAAAAGCTGCTCTCGGCTGTGGACGAACTTGGGGACTTTCCTGCTTCAGCTGGGGGTTTCTGTTTTCTGCTGCTTGTCTTTGACTGTGACTGTCTCTGGGACTTAACTTGGAACTGAGCTGCTGGGGTGCCTGGAGCTGGTTTGTGCCTCTGTCAGGATGGCGATGGAAGGGGCGCGGCCGAAGGTCCGGACCTATGCAGCGATGGCATCGGTGGCGGGTACGAGGCCATCTGAGCTTGAGCCTCATGTTGACTTGGATGGGGACAGTTTTGCATATCTCGGCTCAAACTGGGCCTATGATGTCTAGGGGAGCAATTACGAAGGCCATGAATGAACGTCTTGGGAGGGGGGCTATTGTCTCTTCCGAGCTCGAAAGAGGAATGTTTGAGATGATACTAAAGACCCGGGAGTGTGTGGCACAAGCGTTGGAGAAGGGGATCTCAGTGGGGGAGGGGGTGGATCCACATACAGGTGGATCCGTGGGTATCTAGGGTGAGACCGGTTCTCCTGCGGAGTTGCCCCACATATATTTCGGATGCGTTACTTATTCCACACCCGTCCAAGTTTGGGGAGGTGCGGTCTAAATGCTCTAGGCTCTTGCACCCCGGGGGGGGGGGACCCGGAGGAAAAAGGGGTCTTCAGTTTCAAGAGGAGGGTGTTCATGCAGGTGGGTGAGGGGGAAGGCGCTGAGGGGAGTTTTGAGGTGGAGTTTAAGGGTATCTCCAGAACCGTGCGTTGGAGTTGGGGAAAGGCACGGTGTCATGCGTGCGGCGAATTTGGACATCTCCGTAGGGAGTGTCTTATTCGCGGGGTCACTGCTGGCCCATCTGGGGTGGCTCGTCAAACCTCAGTGGCGCGGGGTGGTACTGCTGACCCGGCTAGGGCTGCCAGCTCAGCCTTGGTGATTCGGGGCGGCAGTGATAGTCCATCCGGGTCTGCAGGTTCCGCATTGGGGACCCTGGGCAGCGATACCACCCGCACGTTTTAGCTTCCCTGCCCCCCACGTCCTGCGCCTGTGGTGGCGGCTGAAGGTGGGGCACAGGGGGAGGGAAGAGAAGAGGGGGGGATTTGGGAGAAGCAGGGGAGGAAGAACAAGAGGAAGGAGAGGAGAAAGGCCGCCCGGGCGAGTCAAATGCAATCGGGTGTGCACCTGCCGAGTTCTGTGACCACCCAAAGGGCGCCTGGCAGCTCCAGTGAGGTGCAGACTGCACCTGCTGGGGCCCAGCAAGGAGCTGAGGTGGTTCAGAAGGGGGCAGGGAAGCTAAAACGTGCGGGTGGTAAAGCGGTTGGGGGTAATGTGGAGGCGGATGACCCTTCCCTTATGGAAGTTACCGTACTTCCGCATGCTAGCGGGCCAAAAAGGAGGCATTTGCCTGGTGAAGATGAGCAAGGGCGTGGGTCCAAAGCTAGGGGGATGTCTTTCTCCGGGCTTTCCACCACTGATGTGGCTGAAAGTGGTCTTGAACTGGTGTCTTCTGGGTCGGTGGTTGGGCCTTCTTTTCATGGATCTTCAGCGGGTGTCACAGGACCAGGTGCTGGGGTTGATCCCGGTGGAGTTGTGTTCTCTGGGTGGGAGTTTGTCCCTTCATCTCAGGGGCCCTCCGAGGGAGTTATCTCATCGGGTGTTGGGGTTAGCTCCCTTGGGTGTGTGCCCTCTGGGTCAGAGGAGGTCCCCTCGTTTCAGAGGCCTACTGAGGGTGCTAGCACGCTAGTTGATGTGGTTGGCTTCCCTGGTAGTGTGCCCCCTGAGACGGGGGATGAGCAGAGCCAACCCGAGGGGGGAGGTTCGGGGGTATTGTCGTTCAAGTCTGTGCTCCATATCAGTGCCAGTGGAGGTGCTGGGGGCGTGATGCCTCACCGGATGAGTTGTCTGGGGAGAGTTTAAAAGCAGGTGGAGATTCTCTGGGTGTTGCCTGTGGAGAGGGTACTCTAGATGATGTGGAGGTTGGGGCTGTTTTGGGAAGTGATCCTCTTTCAGACTCCGAGGGTGCCACTGCACCACAGGCCTGGGGATGCCTCTTGTTTTTGCTTCCCCAGGCCCAGACGTGGAGGGTGATGGTAGCGTGCAGGAGCCCAGCCATTCAGTGGGCTGCGTGTTTCAGTCAGGGGTTTTGGGACCCTTCCCCGGCATTGATCCTGGGGGTGGTGTCGTGGCAGAGTAGGGGGAGAGTGACGGGGCAAGTGTGTGTAGTGGGGATAGCTATTTGTCAGAGAGTTCTGGTCTTTTTGAGCTTGTTGATTCAGGTGCGAGCGGGTTGGCTGCGCGCCCAGGCTCCAAGGCCGTGTCTCAGGCAAGTGTTATCCTTGAGGTGCGAGAGTTCCTAAAAACAAGCCGTTCCAGCAGAACCAGAAGGGATGCTGCTCAAAGACGGTGGGGGGACTGGCCAGCTTTGATTAAGAGTCTCGAGGCTATCCTTGGCAACAAGGATAGAGGTCTTCCTGATTCTGAGAAGAGGCAGTTTGGGGATTTTTTGGAGTTCCTCAGAGAAAGAGTTTTTGAGTTTAAGCGGAGTGTGAGGATCTCAATCTAGTGTGCCAACACATTCACAGTAGCTACATTAAATTTAAACGGGAGTAGAGCGAGTTTTCGCAGATTTCAGCTCTTATCAGCCCTAAGAGAGGGGAAATTTGCGGTGCAAGAGACACATACCGTTGTTAGTGACGAACCCACCTGGCGACTGGAGTGGGAAAGGGGGTCTAGATGAGCCATCTGAGCTCAAATTCGAGTGGGGTGGCTTTTCTGTTGGCTCCAAATTTTCTGCCGAGCCTCACCCTCAGACCTCCGCGAAAAAGCAGTGGAATCCGGGTGGAGGTCCCGCCAAGCATCAACCAACTCAAAGGAGTCAATCAACCCTCTCAGCTTCTTTGCTACAGCAGGCGCACTCTGAGTACCAGAACGGTCCCGCACCTCAAGTGTGCAATTAAAGTCCCCACCAAGGAAGACACACTCTCCCCTATCAATAGTGCATTAAAAGTGGAGGAAGTGGTGCCAGGACGTTTGCTCCATCTGGCCATGAGCCTGGATGGCATGCCGTTGCATTTCATTAACGTGTATGCCCCTAGCTCCGGCACGATGCTGGCCGGCCTACTTCAGGAGGTGAATGCTCTGTTGAGCACTATTGATAGGGGAGAGTGTGTCTTCCTTGGTGGGGACTTTAATTGCACACTTGAGGTGCGGGACCGTTCTGGTACTCAGTGTGCGCCTGCGGTAGCAAAGAAGCTGAGAGGGTTGATTGACTCTTTTGAGTTGGTTGATGCTTGGCGGGACCTTCACCCGGATTCCACTGCTTTCTCGCGGAGGTCTGAGGATGGTGGTTCCCGCATTGATCGTTTTTATATTTCTCGAGCATTTGTTTCCCGTGTCTCAGCGGCCTCAATGCGGCTGGTGCCGTGCTCGGACCACTGTCTGGTGTGTGTGGATTTTAATCCAGCGTGCGCTCGGGCTGGGTCCGCGTACTGGCACTTCAACAACAGGCTGCTGGAGGATCAGTGTTTCCGGGAGTCATTCAGTCGGTTTTGGGTGAAGTGGAGAGAGAGGCAGTGGTGGGATGTGGGTAAAGCTCACATCCGTCTCTTTTGCAAGGAATATACGTGGGGGTCGACTGGAAGGTGGGACTCAGCGGTCGAGAAGCTTGAGAGGGAGATACTGGACGCTGAGTCTCGCCTGTGTCAGTTTGGTGAAGACTCCTGCGAATGGGGAGAGTTTCAGAGGAAGAAGGATGTTTTGAGGAGCCTGCTGCTTGAGTGGTCCCGAGACGCTTACGTGAGGTCTCGGGTCCAGATGCTGCACAATCTGGACCGAGCGTCGCCTTTCTTTTTCTCTCTGGAGAAGGGGCGGGGAGCTCGAAAACAGCTCGTAGAGTTGCTTTTGGGTAGATTTCTTTTGGGGAAATAGGAAGCATTGGGTTTCCGCGGCGGTCCTTAGTCTCCCGTTAGAGGAGGGTGGCCAGTCCTTGGTATGCGTGCGTACCCAGGTGGCGGCTCTCCGTCTCAGGACTCTGCGGAGATACATGTATGTAGAGAACCCTCCCAGATGGCACGCTCTGGCCACGTATTTTTTCCGTCAGGGTCGTTGCCTAAGGGAGGTTTCGCGGCTCCCGGTGGCGGGCATCAGTCGACCCGCTCTAAGGGACTTGCCTGTCTTCTACCGGGATGTGCTAAGAGTGAGGAATTTGGCTGTTTTCAGCCAGAGTGTTGCTCCACGAGGGGAGGGGGATATTGTGGCTGCGGGTGTGGCCGGTCCTCACCCTGTCATGGTGGGTGTCGAGGAGAGGTGCGGGCCTAGAGTGGTTCAGATAGAGCTTACCCCCGCTCCGTCAGATCTGCTCATCGGGCCTAGGTTCCGGGATATTTCTCGGCCTCCGGCTCCACATAATCTGAGCTGCCTTTCTGAGATGACCAGCATGCCATTTCGTGATGCGAGGAGACGTGCACTGTACAGGATGCTCCTGCACTTTCTGAACCTCCTTGTTTTTTTCTCCCGTCCTGACACACCATGGCGGACGGTGTTACCACCCGAAGGCGGGGGAGGTCCCCAGTGGGGGTCCTTCTATAAGGGAGTCGTACGCCTTTATATTGGGGACCTGGGGTGGAGAGTGTTGCATGGAGCAGTGGTCTGTAGTAAACTTTTGAGCTGGTTCACGGGCTCGTCCGCCACATGTGTTTTCTGCGGTGAGGAGGAAACCATGTTCCACGTGTATATGGAGTGTGAGAGGTTACTGCCCCTGTACCAATAGCTGAAGGGGTTGTTCCTCAAGTTCTGGCTGCATTTTAGTCCCACAATCCTGGTGTTCAGACACAAGGCAGGGAGTGGGGAGAGCCGAGTGTGGGGGGGGGGGGGGGGACTTACCTGTCAGTGTACTTCTGGGCCTGGCCAAGATGGCCATTCACGGGTCCAGGCAGCGGGTGGTTGATGGTCAGGCTAGAGTCGGCTGCCTGCCCGTCTTCCAGGCCTACGTCCGTGCACGTGTGTCCCTGGAGAGGGAACACGCGGTGTCCACGGGGACTCTGGAGGCCCTCCGTCAGCGCTGGTCACCGCGTGGGGTTGAGAGTATTGTAAACAATGAATGTACTGTTGTACTACAATGATTTGTTTGTTATTGTGTGATTTTTGATTATGTTTTGATGTGTTGTATTATATGATTGTGTTGAATAAAGTTTTTGGAAAAGGAAAAAAAAAGAGGGAGAGGCAGAGTGAGACAGACAGAGAGAGAGAGAGTGAGGGACAGATAGAGAGAGACAGAGAGAGTGAGAAAGTGAGTGAGAGGCAGAGAGAGTGAGAGAGAGGCAGAGAAAGACACAGAGAGAGTCAGAAAGAGAGAGAGTGAGAGGGAGACCGGGAGTGAGCGACAGGAGAGAGACACAGAGCGAGACAGAGAAATAGATGCAGAGACAGAGAGAGATAGACAGAGAGAGAGACATAGGGAGAGACAGACAGATGGGAAAGAGACAGAGAGAGAGATGCAGAGAGAGGGAGAGAGAGAGGGGGGGACAAAGCGAGAGAGAGAGCCAGAGAGGGAGACAGAGAGAGAGAGAGAGGCAGAGAGAGAGAGAGAGAGAGAGAGAGAGAGAGAGAAACAGAGGGAGAGAGAGAGACGGAGAGAGAGAGACAGAGAGACAGTGAGAGAGACAGATAGAGAGACAGAGAGAGACAGATAGAGTCTGAGAGGGAGAGACAGAGAGACAGTGAGATAGAGAGAGGGAGAAAGTGAGACAGTTACAGAGAGAGGGACAGAGACAGAGAGAAAGAGAACATACAGAGAGAGAGAGAGAGAGACACACACACACACACACACAGAGCGCTGGAGTAACTCAGCGGGTCAGGCAGCATCAGTGGAGAGAATGAATGGGTGACATTTTGGGTCGAGACCCTTCTTTGGTTTAGTTTAGTTTAGAGATGCAGCATGGAAACGGGTCTTTTGGCCCACGGAGTCCGCGCCGACCAGCGATCACCCCGTACACTAGCACTATCCTACACACATTCGGGACAATTTAACAATTTTGCGGAAGCTGATTAATCTACAACCCTGAACATCTTTGAAATGTTGGAGGAAACCGGAGCACCCGCAGGTCAAGGGGAAAACGTACAAACTCCACACAGACAGCACCCATAGTCGGGATCAAGTCCGGGCTCTGGCAGTGAGGCAGCAACTGTATCGCTGCGCCACTGTGCCACATATCATTGTATAACGGTTTCCTCCACCATAAACGCACCCAATATGTGCTAATAATGTCCTGTTTGCCAGCTTGTTGACCCTCTGTGTTCCCCTCCTGCAGAGTTTAGGAGCCGTTGCTGTAGATGTAGAGAGGGTGACGTGAGCGGCCATTGAGAGCGGCCAGGGTGCCGGTGAGCCCCCCATCTGCTCGGTGTTAGGGCTGAGCTTCGATGGAGGACCACATGACGGGGCACAACAAGGAGACGCGTTATGAGTGCGACGTGTGTGGCAAGGCCTGGCAGAAGCCGAGCCATCTGGAGATCCACCGGCGGGTTCACACGGGAGAACGCCCCTTCGACTGCTGGGAGTGCGGCAAGAGCTTCACCAGCTCCAGCCACCTGCTGCACCACAACCGCGTGCATTCTGGCGAGAGGCCCTTCACCTGCTCCGACTGTGGCAAGAGCTTCAAGATGGCGAATTACCTGAAGAAGCACCGGCAGGTGCATACAGGCGAGAAGCCCTATTGCTGCCTCACCTGCGGCAAGAGCTTTGCCCAGTCGTCGACGCTGTGGGATCACCGGCGGGTGCACAGCAGTGAGCGGCCCTTCACCTGCTCTGACTGCGGCAAAGGCTTCAAGTCGTCGAATCACCTGAAGAAGCACAGGCGCCTGCACACCGATGAGCGTCCCTACACCTGCAGCGATTGCGGAAAAGGCTTCACCCAGTCCAACAACCTGCTGTCCCACCAGCGTATCCACACCGGCGAGCGCCTTTACGCCTGCGCCCAGTGCGGCAAGTGCTTCATCCACTCCAGCACCCTGCTGGAGCACCAGCGCACCCACACCGGGGAGCGCCCCTGTACCTGCGCCCAGTGCGGCAAGGGCTTCACCCAGTCCGGTCACCTGCTGGAGCACCAGCGCACCCACACCGGCGAGCGGCCCTACACCTGCGCCCAGTGCGGCAAGGGCTTCACCCATTCTAGCACCCTGCTGAAGCACCAACGCACCCACACCGGGGAGCGGCCCTACACCTGCACCCAGTGCGGTAAGGGCTTCACCCGGTCCAGTCACCTGCTGGTGCACCAGCGCACCCACATCGGGGAATGCCCATACACCTGCACCCAGTGCGGCAAGGGCTTCACCAGCTCCACAAAGCTGCTGTCCCACCAGCGCACCCACACCGGCGAGCGCCCCTACACCTGCGCCCAGTGCGGCAAGGGCTTCACCCAGTCCAGCAACCTGCTGTCCCACCAGCGCACCCACACCGGCGAGCGCCCATTCACCTGCACCCAGTGTGACAAGCGTTTCACCCGGTCCAGTCACCTGCTGGAGCACCAGCGCACCCACACCGGCGAGCGCCCATTCACCGGCACCCAGTGCGGCAAGGGCTTCACTGGCTCCTCCAAGCTACTGTCCGACGAGCGGGTGCACACCGGCGACCGTCCCATCCCCAGCCCGGTATGTGGAGAGCGCTTTACCGTGGCCTCTCACACCCTGTCTCACCAGCGCGTGCACACCAGTGGCCAGCCCTACGACTGCCCGTACTGTGGTGAGGACTTTGACAGCTCGCGGGGGTTGCGGCAGCACCGGCGGACCCACGCCGGCGAGCAGCTGCTCCCACTGTGACAACAGCTTGGGGGCTGCGGGAGCACCAGCGGATACACACCGGAGACAGACTCTTTGTGTGCGCTGAATATGGCAAGGGTTTCACCCGCCTTGACCACCTGCTGGAGCACTGACGAGTCCACACCGGCCAGCACCCCTTCACCTGCCCACTCTGCGGCAAGTCCTTTGCCCGCTCCTCAAGCCTGCTGGCACACCGCCACGTGGATAGATATGTGCTGTATAGGTAGACACAAAATACTGGAAGGAATGGGTAACGTTTCAGGGTCCAGACCCATCTTCAGTGTCGACCCGAAACATCAACCATTCCTTGTCTCCAGAGATGCTGCCTGTCCCGTCGTCTCCGCACATTCCATTCTCTAGGCCCCCATCCCCTCATCTTCACCATGGACGTCCAGTCACTCTACACCTCCATCCCCACCAGGATGGTCTCAAAGCCCCCCGGTTGTTCCTCGACCAGAGAAGCAACCTATACCCGTCCACTGATACTCTCCTCCGCCTAGCGGAGGTGGTCCTTACCCTCAACAACTTCTCGTTTGACTCCTCCCATTTCCTCTAAACACAAGGCATAGCTGTAGGCATGCGCATGGGCCCCAGCTACGCCTGCCTCTGTCGGCTACGTCAAACAATCCTTGTTCGAGGAGTAACAGGGCCCGATCCCCGACCTCTACCTCCGCTACATCGATGATTGCTTTGGTGCCACCTCCTGCACCCACACCCAATAATAATAATAATATATTTTATTGTCATTGCACATAAGTGCAACGAGGTTTGGGTATGCAGCTTCCATCCAAAGTCATATTTAAATAACTAATACAATTTAGATTTAGATACCCAGAGCACATGGTTTCTAGAAGAACATTAAAACAGTAAAACAGTCAAAACAGACTAAAGTGCAGATGTGTCTGTGCGACGTGACCATCCGAGGGAGACAATCCATGGGGGTGGGGGGCACTCAGCAGGGTCGGGTCAGAGCCGCTATAGCTCTGGGAATGAAGCTGTTCCTGAGTCTGGAGGTGCGGGCGTAGAAGGCCTTGTAGCATCTGCCGGAAGGAAGTAGTTCAAACAGTCAATTACAGGGGTGTGAGGAGTCTTTGTGGATGCTGACGACCTTCCTGAGGCACCGTGTGTGGTAGATGCCCTTCAAGGCTGGTAGCGGTTCCCCAATAATCTTCTGCGCCCTGTGGACGCCGCGCTGAAGAGCTCTCCTCACCGCCTCCGGCCAGCTGAGATACCACACAGAGATGCCGTACGTTAGTATGCTCTCTGTCGTGCAGTGGTAGAAGATCGTCAGCAGCTGTTGGGGCAGACCAGTCCTTTTCAATATTCTCAGGAAGACCAATCGTTGCTGTGCCTTTTTGACCAGCGCAGCGGTGTTGGTGGACCTCTGAGATGTGAGTACCCAGAAACCTAAAGCTGGACACTCCACACTGTCCCCGTAGATGGTGATTGGGGCGTATTCCCTATTCCGTGACCTGCTGAAGTCGATAATCAGCTCCTTGGTCTTGGAGGTGTTTAGTGACAAGTTATTGCGTGAGCACCAGTCCGCCAGGTTCTGCACCTCCGCTCTGTATTTTGTTGGTGATCAGTCCGATCACCGTTGTGTCATCTGCAAACTTAACAATGGTAGTAGAAACAGTGAGAGGTGATCGGATTGTCACAGGCATGGGCCGGGGGAGCTCTGTATGTGTCCTTGATGTTGGTGTACACTTTATCCAGCGTGTTTGAGCCCCTAGTAGGGCACTGCACATGCTGGTGGAATTTACGGAGCGCAGCTCGTAGGTCGACCTGATTAAAGTCCCCTGCAACAATGAAGGCACCGTCGGGGTGAGCATCCTGCTGCTTGCTGATGGCCGAGTGCAGCTGTGCTAGCGCTAGGTTAGCATTAGCATGTGGTGGGATGTATATGGCCATGATGATAACCACAGTAAATTCCCGAGGCAGGTAAAACGACCTACATTTAAGCAGTAAGTATTCCAGGTCTTGGGAACAGTAGCTCTCGACTGCAGTGTGGTTGGTGCACTAGTCATTGTTGATATAGATACAGAGCCCACCGCCCTTGCTCTTACCGGAGTCCTTTGTTCTATCAGCACGATGCAGCAGCCAGTTTGTTAGGTTCACAGCCCCGTCAGGAACCAGCGTGCTGAGCCAGGTCTCTGTGAAGATCAACACACAGCACTCTGACTGACTGACTGACTTCATCCGCTTCACCACTAACTTCCATCCGGCACTCAAATACACCTGGACCATTTCCGACACTTCCCTACCATTCCATGACCTCACTATCTCCATCGCAGGTGATAGACTTCTGACCGACATCCACTATAAACCCACTGACTCCCATGGCTATCTAGACTACTCTTCTTCCCACCCTGTTTCCTGTAAGGACTCCATCCCCTGCACCCAATTCCTCCGTCTACACCGCATCTGCTCCCAGGATGAGGTGTTCCACACCAGGGCATTGGAAATGTCCTAATTCTTCAGGGAACGGGAGTTCCCCTCCCCTCCTATAGATGAGGCTCGCACCAGGGTCTCTTCCATACCCCTGCTCTGTAACACTACTCTCTCTCCCCATCCCCCCCACTTGCAACAAGGGCCCCATGTCCTCACCTTTCACCCCACTAGCTGTCACATACAACAAATAGTCCTCCGTCATTCTCGCCATCTCCAGCGTGACCCCACCACTCGCCACATCTTCCCATCTCCTCCTTTTCTGCCTTCCGCAAAGACCGCTCCCTCCATAACTCCCTTGTCAATTCTTCCCTTCCATCCCGCACCACCTCCTCCCCGGGCACTTTCCCTTGCAACCACAAGAGATGCTACACTTGTCGCTTTACCTCCCCCCTCGACTGCATTCAAGGACCCAAGCAGTCGTTCCAGGTGTGACAGAGGTTCACCTGCATCTTCTCCAATCTCATCTATTGCATCCGCTGCTCTAGATGTCAGCTGATCGACATCTGTGAGACCAAGCGTAGGCTTGGCAATTGTTTGGTCGAACACCTCAGCTCGGTCCGCATTAACCAACCTGACCTCCCGGTAGCTCAGCACTTCAATTCCCCCTCCCATTCTGTATCCGACCGCTCTGTCCTGGGCCTCCTCCATGGCCAAAGTGAGGCCCACCGTAAATTGGAGGAACAGCACCTCATATTCCTCTTGGGGAGTCTGCATCCTGGTGGCACGGACATTGAATGCTCACAATTCTGTTAGCCCTTGCTGTCTCCTCCCCTTCCCAGCTCTCCCTCAGCCCTCAGGCTCCTCCTCCCTTTTCCTTTCTTCTCCCCCAACCCCCATCAGTCTGAAGAAGGGTTTCGGCCTGAAACATTGTCTATCTCCTTTGCTCCATAGATGCTGCTGCACCCGCTGAGTTTCTCCAGCATTTTTGTGTACCTTCGATTTTCCAGCACCTGCACTTAAACAACATGCTGTCTGTCCCGCTGAGTTACTCCAGCACTCTGTGAAAGTCACTTATCCATGTTCTCCAGAGATGCTGCCTGACCCGCTGAGTTACTCCAGCACTTTGTGTTAGTCAGAGAGTGATACAGTGTGGAAACAGGCCCTTCGGCCCAACTTGCCCACACCGACCAACATGTCCCAGCTACACTAGTCCCACCTGCCTGTGTTTGGTCCATATTGCTCCAAACTTGTTGTATCCATGTAACTGTCTAACTGTTTCTTGGGATAGTACCAGCCTCAACTACCTACTCTGACAGTTTGTTCCATACTCCCACCACCCTCTGTGTGAAAACGTTACCCCTCAGTTTCCATTTCACTCTTTTCCCCTTCACCTTGAACCCATGTCCTCCGGTCCTCGATTCCCCACACTCTGGCTAGAGATTCTGTGCATCTAACTAAATTGTGTTCTATGCAAGATTCCAGCATCTGCATTTTCTTGTGTCTCCCTCACCTATAACCACCTATCACTTCTGAAGAAGTCACCCATTCCTTCTCTCTAGAGATGCTGCCCGTCCCGCTGATTTACTCCAGAACTTTGTGTCCACCTATCACTGGCCAGGCTTTGTCCAGCCCCCATCTCTCTTTTCCAGCTTCCTCCCCCCACCCTCTCCACTCAGTCTGAAGAAGGTTCCAGACTGAAAACGTAGTCTGCCATTCCCTCTAAAGCGGTGGAGGAACTCAGTGGGTCAGGCCGCATCTGCAGAGGGAAGGGAAACTAAGGTGACCACTCCCACCTCTCCTTTCCAGCTTTCTCCACCCCCCCACACCAAGCAGTCTGAAGAAGGGTCCTGACCTAGAATGTTGCCTGCTCATGCTCTCCAGATGTGCAAGTTACTCCAGGAGATTGTGTCTCTCTTTCTAAACCGGCATCTGCTGCTTCTTCTTTACGTATGTGAAGAGGATAACCATATAACAATTAGACCACAGAAACAGGCCACCTCGGCCCTTCTAGTCCATGCCAAACACGTATTCTCCCCTAGTTCCCATCTACCTGCACTCAAACCATAACCCTCCATTCCTTTCCCGTCTATATACCAAACAAATTTATTTTTAAATCATAAAATCGAACCTGCCTCCACAACTTTCACTGGAAGCTCATTTCACACAGCTACCACTCTCTGAGTAAAGAAGTTCCCCCTCATGTTACCCCTAAACTTCTGTCCCTTAATTCTCAAATCATGTCCTCTTGTTTGAATCTTCCCTACCCTCAATTGAAAAAGCGTATCCACGTCAACTCTGTCTATCCCTCTCATCATTTTAAAGACCTCTATCAAGTCACCCCTTAAACTTCTGCGCTCCAAAGAATAAAGACCTAACTTGTTCAACCTTTCTCTGTAACTTAGTTGCTGAAACCCAGGCAACATTCTAGTAAATCTCCTCTGTACTCTCTCTATTTTGTTGACATCTTTCCCATAATTTGGCGACCAAAATTGTACAACATACTCCAGAATTGGCCTCACCAATGCCTTGTACAATTTTAACATTACATCTCAACTTCTATACTCAATACTCTGATTTATAAAGGCCGGCACACCAAAAGCTTTCTGTACCACCCTATCTACATGAGATTGCACCTTCAGGGAACTATGCACAGTTATTACTAGATCCCTCTGTTCAACTGCATTCCTCAATTCGCTACCATTTACCATATACGTCCTATTTTGATTTGTCCTGCCAAGATGCAGCACCTCACACTTATCAGCATTAAACTCCATCTGCCATCTTTCAACTCACTCTTCCAAATGGCTTAAATCTCTCTGTAGGCTTTGAAAATCTACTTCATTATCCACAACACCACCTATCTTAGTATCATCTGCGTAATTATTTTTTTTTTGTTAAATTTTGTTATTAATTAGAAGCAACTACATAATAAAAACAGTTTGTTCGTTGTCTACATAATAAAAAGCATTTTGTTCTTTGTAGATCTACATTATCAGTATTATTTATATTAACAATTGCATAATAATTGTACATTTATATATATATATCATTTTTTATAAAGATAGAAATTAATAGAGAAAGGTTAAACAAAAAAAAGGATAAAAAGTTTGGAAAGAATGGAATGTTCTACAGATTATGCATCGTTGGAGTTATATCCGCGTTTTATGAAATGTACTACTTCATCTATTCTTTGATTCCGGTTTCAGTCGGGTTCTCATGCCGAACCAGATTGCCCCTTCAAGTATTCAATAAATGGAGACTATATTATTTTAAATGGGTCTTGTTTGTCCATTAAGACAAATCTTAATCTTTCCAAATATGCAGTCTCCGACATTTCTGTAGTCCACATTTTAATTGTGGGGGTTGTAGACCCTATCCAAAATTTTAATATTAATTTTTTCCCAATTATTAAACTATAATCAATAAATGTTCTTTGACTCGAAGTAATGAATTGATTTGGTTCTGTTATTCCAAATATTATTAGTTTTGAGTCAGGAACCAGTTTGGTATTGACCCAATTTCAAAAGGTAAACAATCTTCTTTTTCCATTTTTAACCAATCTGGTTGTTTATCCAATTCTTCCAACCAAAAATTCATATTCTTAATATTAACTGCCCAGAAATAAAACATAAAATTTGGTAATGCTAAGCCTCCATTTATTTGTGATATACTTAAGTGTTTCTTGTTTATTATATGGTTCTTATAATCCCATATAAAATTGGTGACTGTAGAATGAACCTTTTAAAAAAAAGTTTTTGGGAGATATATCGGGATTAATTGAAAAAGGTATAATAATTGTCGGAGAAAAATCATTTTTATTGCATTAATTCTACCCAACATTGAAATAGGTAATGTTTTCCAATACAAAATATTCTTATCTAATTTGTTCAGTAAAGGCGGAAAATTAGATTTAAATAAAGAAGTATATCTCTTTGTTACATAAATTCCAAGATATTTAAGTTTTTCTTTTACTATTTGAAAAGGGAATTTTTTGTAAAATATGTGGGTTACTTTCCATTATTGGCATGATTTCGCTTTTATTCCAATTAATTCTGTATCCTGAAAACGAGCCATATAGAGCTATTAAATTACGTAAATTTGGAATACTAACTTCAGGTTTAGTAATGTAAACTAATACATCATCTGCATATAATGAGATTTTATTTTCAGTACCTTTGGTTTATACCCGTATATTTCAGGATTGGACCTCACGATTTCTGCTAATGGTTCTATTACCAGTGCAAATAATAACGGGGATAATGGACATCCTTGTCTACAACCTCTGGATAAATTAAATTTAGTTGATAACATTTGATTTGTTGATATTCTAGCTATTGGGTTAGTATATAGAAGTTTTATCCATGTACTAAGCTTCTCGCCCAGTTGAAAAATATTCATAACCAAAAATAAATAGGGCCACTCCACCTGGTCAAAAGCTTTCTCAGCGTCTAATGAAATAATTGCTAGGTCTTTGGTAATATTTCTTTTTGAGTATATAATATTGAATAACCGTCTCAGGTTATATGAAGAATACCTTTTTGGCATAAATCCTGTTTGATCCGGGTGTATTAATTTATTAATCACTATACTTAATCTTTGTGCTAGGATTTTAGATAATATTTTCTGATCAGTATTTAAAAGAGCTATAGCTCTATATGATCCTGGATCATCCAGATCCTTATCTATTTTTGGTATAAGTGTTATAATAGATTCATTTAATGTTTTTGGTAATTTTTGTTGGGTATAGATATGTTTGTACAATGTCTTTAAATGAGGAACAATCAAATCGTAAAATGTTTTATAAAATTCCGAGCCAATGCCATCTGGTCCCGGTGATTTATCATTTTTTAATGATCTGATAGACTCTTCAATTTATTTTACTGTTATTTCCCGTCTAATAATTCTCCATCTTTCAAATCTAACCCTTTAAGATTTTTGTAAAAATGCTTCTATTTCTGTCTGGTGGTCTGTAGTTTTAGCAGAATAAAGATTTTGATAGTATTGTAAAAATCTCTTGTTGATATCCTTACATTGTACTAATGGTTCTCCTTTGTCTGATTTAATCCTATGAATTGCTTTTCCCCCCTCTAGTTTCCGGAATTGACGAGCGAATAGTTTTTGAGGTTTATCTCTGAATTCAAAATGTAATTGTTTAGTATATTGATAACATTTTACAACTTTGTCTGAATATATTTTATTTAATTTGTATTTCAAAGCTTCAATTTTGTTACGTTTTATCATAGTTGGTGTAGTCGCATTCTCTATGTCTAGTTGTTTAATTTCCCTCTCCAATGGCTGTTGCATCTCCCGATTCTTTTTATTATAAAATGCTTGTGAAGAAATCACGGCTCCCTGAGTAAATGCTTTAAATGTTCCCATAGTAAGGAGGGGGACGTTTCAGGACTATCATTTGTTTCAAAGAACATATTAATTTGTTTGGTAAGATATTCCTGAGATGCTTTCTCCTTTAAAATGTGTTGGTTAAGTCTCCATTGTACCTGTTTATCCGTCCTTCCATTTATTTTAATCATAAATGTTAAAGGGGCATGATCCGAAATTATAATATTATGGTATTTTGAATTATATGTGAATGGAATTAGCTTAGAATCCACCAACAAATAATCTATTCTTGAATATGTTTTATGAACCGGTGAATAAAATGAATATTCTCGTCCAGTTGGATTTTCTATTCTCCAGACATCTTTGATATTACTAGAATCTATATATGCGTTTAATAAATCACTGAAGTGGGATTTTGTTTTCTGTTGTCTTGATGACCTATCTAAATTGGGATCTAATGTACAATTTAAGTCTCCTCCAATTATTAAAATATGTAGGGATAATTCCGGAATTGTATTAAATATTTTCTTAAAAAAGAAGGGCTATTAAAATTCGGTCCATAAACATTAATACGAGTCAATTTTTGTGCATATAGTTCACCTCGTATTATAATATATCTACCATCACTGTCCGTTATTGTTGATATATGTTTAAAAGGTATCCCTTTACGGATTAGTATTGCAACACCTCTGGATTTGTGTGTAAATGAAGAGTAATATGCTTTATCAATCCATTTAGCTTTCAATCTATGTTCTGCATCCTTTTTTAAGTGAGTTTCTTGGAGAAAAATTACATCTGTTTTAAGTGCTTTTAAATTAGCTGGTACTTTACCTCTCTTAATTGGTTCGTTGATACCCTTAACATTCCAGCTACAAAATGTTATACCTTCACCCCCGGTCTTCATATTTAAGTCTTGCATCTTTTGTTTAGCGAGGTCTATAAGTGAGCAGATGGTTCAGCTCGACAAGCCCCACCTTATTCCCGATCCTCGAATAGATGAATCCTAAATCCCATTGATATTTCTTACGTATATATCTCCATTGATAAAGGTCATGATTCCATTCTAAATGAAAGTTATAATAAAGTATTATATTTTTAAAAAGATAGATTAAGAGGTTAGTAGTGTGCAAAAAGGAAGGTAAAACTACATCTATTAGTAGTGTAGTTAGTGATAGCCATACTAACATGGCTAACCATCTACTGACTTCCGTAGTCGATGTAAACAAAAAAAACTTAACTAGCTCCATACTCTCTTAAAAATAACATTTCCATAACGACATTTTACCGGGGGGTAATAAACATTATAGGTTACAAAATATTCAGATTCCATTAGTCAAATATTTAAAAAAAATAAGAATTAGAAGAAAAAAAAAATTTCCCAAAGGGAAAAAAAAGTGGGGTAAAAGTGAAGAAAAGTGAAATTTAACTTTAAATCCAACCATTTAGCTAATTCTAAGTAATTCAAATGTGAGTAATTAGTGACCGTTAGTAATAATTATTAATAGCACTGCGCAATAATATTGATACTTATTAGTTATGTTAATAATGTTCGTTGAAAAGGCCTTCTTCAGCCTCCATCTCCAGTTTCGATTGTCCTTTTTGTGTAACCGGGCCTTAAAACCATCCAGCCTTACATAGTTACATTGTTCGTTGACATCATTTATTTTGAAAATAATGTTCAGTCATCAGGCAGGCTTAATCTTCTGAGCAAACTCCAGTGCTTCCTCTGGCTTAGTGAAGAAGTGTTCTTTATTATCGTGGGTAACTCTTAATGTAGCCGGGTACATCAGACCATACATCAATCCTTTCACCTCCTTCAGTTTGTTCTTTGCCTCTTTAAACTGCGTTCTCTTCCTGGAGACCTCCACATGGTAATCTCAGTAGATACTGATCTTATCTCCCTCATACATAAGATTCCTGGTACGGACAACTTTCTTCATCATCTCCTCCAGTACATGATCATATTTTACCTTTACAATCAGTTGTCTTGGAGGGGCACCCGGTTGTGGACGACGTCTCATCACCCTGTGTGCTCGGGCTAGCAGAGGCTGATAATCCAAATTTAAAACTTTTTGAAGTAAGTCTGCTGCAAATTCACGGGGGTCTCGATCCCCCTCCCTCCCTTCTTGGATACCCACGATTCTTGGGTTCTGACGCCTCTGACGTCCTTCCAGTTCTGTGCATTTTTCAATTATTTTGCTCAGTAGGTCTGAAAAGCATTGGTTTTCTCTGATAAGCTGTGTTTTGTTGTTTCAGCGCTTGTTGAAACAATATCCTCCAGGTTTGTTATGGCTGTAGCATGTTGATTCAATGCTTCCTCGGCAGGCTCCATTCTTGCATTAAAGTTAGTCTCCACCGAGCTGATTTTAACCTCCGTCTCCGCATCCATCTCTGTAATTTGCTGGCAGCCTTGCTTCTGTTTCCGATCTCCATTTTTCCGTTAATTTAAGGACTTTGTATTTCTTCCTTCATCTCCAATGTTAACTCCTTAAAATTAAGATTAAGCTTGAAATTTTCAAGTTCTTCTCTGACATTCACTTTCTTCATTTCGTCTTTTAGCGTTTCCTGAGCTAATGTTATATTTTTAATCTCCTGAGCAAGAAAATCCTAAGATCTTCTATCTCAGAAGATTTTCTAGACTTTGGTTTTTTCATGACATCTTCTTGGGATGATGTTGTATCTTAGGCCGAGGCTTCAGTCGGGCCTTGTTCTTCCATTGCCAGTTTTTGCCCTACCGGCCGTTTCAGCTGTTTTGAGGGGGAGTGCTGTACAGATATACCGGAGTTGCAGGCCTGATGACATCACTCACTTATTACAGGCAGTGTTGCAAGCAGCCGGTGCAGAACAGCAGGTAGGTCCGTTTTATCCCCGTTTTTCGCAATTTTTAGATGGAGCTAGCTGGCACTGGACTCTAGCCCTCCATAGCGCCACCGGAAATGCTTTCTGAAAGTCCTGGTAGACTACATCCACTGGCTCTCCCTTGTCCATTTTCCTGGTTACATCTTCAAAAAATTCCTGAAGAATAGTCAAGTATCATTTCCCCCTACGTAAATCCATGCTGACGCGGACCGATCCTGTTACTGCTATCCAAATATGCGGCTATTTCATCTTTTATAATTGACTCCAGCATCTTCCCCGCCACCGATGTCCTGCTAACTGGCATACAATTCCCCGTTTTCTCTCTCCCGCCTTTCTTAAAAAGTGCAATAACATTAGATACCCTCCAATCCACAGCAACTGATCCTGAATCTATGGAACATTGGGAAATGATCACCAATTTGTCCACAATTTCTAGAACCACTTCCTTAAGTACCCTGGGATGCAGACCATCAGGCCCTGGGGATTTATCAGCCTTCAGTCCCATCAGTCTATCCAACACCATTTCCTGCCTAATGTGGATTTCCTTCAGCTCCTCAGTCACCCCAGATCCTCTGGCCACTAGTACATCAGGAACATTGTTTATGTCCTCCTTAGTGAAGAGGGATCCAAAGTATCTGTTGAACTCATCTGGCATTTCCTTGTTCCCCATAATAAATTCACATTTTTTCTATCTTCAAGAGTCCAAATTTGGTTTCAACGAATGTTTTCCTCTTCATATACGTAAAGAAAGAACAGCAGATGGCAGTTTACAAAGAGAGACACAATCTCTGGAAGTAACTGGCACGTCTGGAGAGCATGGACAGCCAACATTCTAGGTCAGGACCCTTCTTCAGACTGCTTGGTGTGGGGATGGTGGTGAAAGTTGGAAAGGAGAGGTGGGAGTGGTCGCCTTAGATTGCCTTCCCTCTACAGATGTGGCCTGACCCATTGAGTTCCTCCACCGCTTTAGAGGGAATGGACAGGCAACGGAGAGGGTGGGGGAGGAAGCTGGAAAAGAGAGAAGGGGTGCTGGACAAAGCCTGGCAAGTGATAGGTGGACACAAAATGCTGGAGTAACTCAGCGGGACAGGCAGCATCTCTAGAGAGAAGGAATGGGTGATATTTTGGGCCTGTTTCGTCACTGTATCACTCTATGCCTCACACAATGTACTGTAGTAACTCAGCAGGTCAGGCAGCATCTGTGTGGAACATGGATATGTGACATTCACAAAGTGCTGGAGTAACTCAGCGGGTCAGGCCGCATCTCTAAAGATCATGGATAGGTGACATTCACAGAGTGCTGGAGTAACTCAGCGGGTCAGGCAGCATCTGTGTGGAACATGGATATGTGACATTTCAGAGTGCTGGAGTAACTCAGCAGGGCAGGCAGCATCTCTGGAGACAAGGAATGGGTGACGTTTCGGGTCGACACTTAAGATGGGTCTCGACCCTGAAACGTTACGCATTCCTTCCAGCATTTTGTGTCTACCTAAACTGTGCCCATCTATCCACGTGGCGGTGTGCCAGCAGGCTGGAGGAGAGGGCAGGTGAAGGGGCGCTGGCCGGTGTGGACACATCGGTGCTCCAGCAGGTGGGCAAGCCGGGTAAAACACTTGCCACACTCAGCGCACACAAACGGTCTCTTTCCGGTGTGTATCCGCTGGTGCTCCCCAGCCCCCATGCTGTCTTGTCACAGTGGGAGCAGCTGCTCACCGGCGTGGGTCTGCCGGTGCTGCCGCAACCCCCGCGAGCTGTCAAACTCCTCACCGCAGTACGGGCAGTCGCAGGGCTGGCCACTGGTGTGCACGTGCTGGTGAGACAGGGCGTCGGAGGGATTGGCAAAGCGCTCTCCACACACCAGGCTGGGGACGGGACGGTCGCCGTTGTGCACCCGCTGGTGGGACAGCAGAGAGGTGGAGCAGGTGAAGCCCGTGCCGCACTGGGTGCAGGGGTAGGGGCGCTCGCCGGTGTGTTTGTGCTGGTGCACCAGCAGGATGCTGGACTGGGTGAAGCGCTTGCCGCACTGGGTGCAGGGGTAGGGGCGCTCGCCAGTGTGTGTGCGCTGGTGCACCAGCAGGTTGCTGGACTGGGTGAAGCGCTTGCTGCACTGGGTGCAGGGATAGGGGTGCTTGCCGGTGTGGATGCGCTGGTGCACCAGCAGTGTGCTGGACTGGGTGAAGCGCTTGCCGCACTGGGTGCAGGGGTAGGGGCGCTCATCGCTATGCAGGCGCCTGTGCTGCTTCAGGGTCGTGGACGACTTGAAGCCTTTGCCACAGTCAGAGCAGGTGTAGGGCCGCTCACTGCTGTGCACCCGCCGGTGCTGCTTCAGCTCTCACGACGACTTGAAGCCTCTGCCGCAGTCAGAGCAGGTGAAGGGCCGTTCACTGTTGTGCTGCCGTAGCCCCATCAACTGGACAAAGCTCTTGCCGCAGATGGAGCAGCCATAGGGCTTCTCGCTGGAGTGCACCTGCCGGTGGTAGTTCAGGTGTTGCACCGTCTTGAAGCTCTTGCCACAGTCGGAGCAGGTGAAGGGCCTCTCGCTGGAGTGTATGCTGTTGTGCTGCAGCAGGCTGCTGGAGCTGGTGAAACTCTTGCCGCACTCCGAGCAGTTGAAGGGGCGATCTCCAGTGTGCACCCGCCGGTGGGTCTCCAGCTGGCTCGGGTACTGCCAGGCCTTGCCACACACGTCACATTCATAACGCTTCTCCTTGTTGTGCCCCGTCATGTGGTCCTCCACCGAAGCTCAGCCCCTTGAGGCTCAGCCGCACACTCAGCAGATGGGGGGGCTCACCGGCACCCTGGCCGCCCTCAATGGCCGCTCACGTCCCCGTCTCTCCGTCCACAGCAACGGCTCCTAAACCCTGCAGGAGGGGAAAACAGAGGGTCAACAAGCTGGCAAACAGCACATTACTAGCATATATTGGCTGCGGTTATGACGGAGGAAACCATTATATACCCGGGTACTATCCTGACTACGGGTGCTGTCTGTGTGGAGTTTGTACGTTCTTCCCTTGACGTGTGTGGGTTTTTACTCCGGGTGCTCCGGTTTCCTCCAACATTTCAAAGACGTTCAGGGTTGTAGATTAATCAGCCTCCGCTAAATTGTCCCTAATGTGCGTAGGATAGTGCTAGTGTCTGGGGTGATCGCTGGTCAGCACGGACTCCGTGGGCCAAATACCTGTTTCCGCGCTGCATCTCTAAACTAAACTAAGGGTCTCAACCCAAAATGTCACCCATTCATTCTCTCTACAGATGCTGCCTAACCCGCTGAGTTACTCCAGAACTCTGTCTCTGTCTGTCTTTCTCTCTCTCTGTCTGTCACTCTCCCTCTTTCTCTGTCTCTCTCCCTCTGTCCCTCTCTCCCTCTCTAACTGTCTCCTTCTCCCTCTCTCCATCTCACTCTCTCTCTCTCTCTCTCTCTCTGTTTCTCTCCCTATCTGTCTTTCTCACTGTCTCTCTATCTGTTCCACTCCCTCTCTCTCTCTCTCTCCCCGTCTCTGTCTCTCTCTTTCTCTCTCTCTCTCCCTCTCCCTGCCTCTCAGTCTCTTTTCTCTCTGTCTCTCCCTATGTCTCTGTCACTCCCTCTCCCTGTCTGGCTTTCCCTCCTCTGTCTCTCTCCCTCTCTCTCTCTATCTCTCTCACTCTCCATCTCTCTCTTTCTGTCTCTCTTCTTCTCCCTCCCTCTGTCTCTCTCTGTCATTGTATCTGTCTATCTGTTTCTCTATATCTGTCACTCTGTGTCTCTCATTCCCCCCCTCTCTCTCGGTCTCGCTCTGTGTCCCTCACTCTGTGTGTTTCTCTCTTTCTCTCTATCCCCCCCTTTCTCTCTCTCTCTCTCTCCATCTCTCTATCTCTGTCTCTCTCACCTCCGTCTCTCTCTCTCCACCTCCGTCTCTCTCCACCTCAGTCTGTCTGTCTGTCTCTCTCTCATCCCCCTCTCTCTCTGCCTCTCTCTCTCTGTTTCTGTGTCCCTCACTCCGTTTCTCTCTGTCTCTCTCTCCCCATTCTCTCTCTCAGTCTTTCTCTGTCTCTCCCCCTCTCTCCCTCTGTGTGTGCCTCTCCCCCCCCCCCCCCCCACTGTCTCTTTCTGCCTCTCTCTCTCACTCCATCTCTCACCGACTGCCTCTCTCCCTCTCTCTCTCTATCTCTCTCCCTCCCTCTCTCCATCTTTCTCTCACCAGGGTCCGGGGTCTCAGCACCGGTTCATCTCCATCTTGTTCCCGCCTGGAGGACCGGCCCGGAGGACCACGGCCGCTCGGCTCACCCCGCCTGGAGGACCGGCCCGGAGGACCACGGCCGCTCGGCTCACCCCGCCTGGAGGACCGGCCCGGAGGACCACAGCCGCTCGGCTCACCCCGCCTGGAGGACCGGCCCGGAGGACCACGGCCGCTCGGCTCACCCCGCCTGGAGGACCGGCCCGGAGGACCACGGCCGCTCGGCTCACCCCGCCTGGAGGACCGGCCCGGAGGACCACGGCCGCTCGGCTCGCCCCGCCCGCCCGCGAGAGTGAAGGACACGGGACGATACAGAGCGACATCACGTGGTGACGGGAGCCAGCGGTCCTCCAGGCGGGCGAGCGGATCACAGATGGTCCTCCAGGCCAGGCGGGGCGAGCCGAGCGCCGTTGGTCCTCCGGGCCGGTCCTCCAGGCGGGGGGGGGGGGGGGGGGCGGAGCGAGGCTGGGACTGAGAGAGAGAGACAGCGCGGGGTTGGCGGTTGGTGACGTGGAGCGGGAACAAGATGGAGATGAACCGGCGCTGAGACCCCGGACCCTGGTGAGAGAAAGATGGAGAGAGGGAGGGAGGGAGGGAGAGAGAGAGACCCTCAACCCCCTCACACACCCACTGACCCACTCACACTCACTCACTCACACGGCTGCTCTCACCCACCCACACACACACCCCTCACACACACCCCCCTCACTCACACACCCCCTTCGTCCACATACACCCCTCACCCCCGCCCCACCCTGACACACACACACACACCCCCTCACCCACCCCCCCTCACCCAGACACCTCACTCACCCACACACCCCCTCACCCACACACACACACACCCTCACCCACACCCCCCCCTCACCCACACGCACACCCTCACCCACACACACCCTCACCCACACACACCCCCCCTCACCCACACACACCCCTCTCACCCACACACACACCCACACCCACACACACCCTCACCCACACACACACCCTCACCCACACACACCCTCACCCACACACACCCCCCCTCACCCACACACACCCCTCTCACCCACACACACACCCTCACCCACACACACCCCCCCTCACCCACACACACCCCCCCTCACCCACACGCACACCCTCACCCACACACACCCTCACCCACACACACCCCCCCTCACCCACACACACCCCTCTCACCCACACACACACCCTCACCCACACACACCCTCACCCACACACACACCCTCACCCACCCCCCCTCACCCACACACACACCCTCACCCACACACACCCCTCTCACCCACACACACCCTCACCCACACACACCCCCCCTCACCCACACACACCCCTCTCACCCACACACACACCCACACCCACACACACACCCTCACCCACACACACCCCCCCTCACCCACACACACCCCCTCACCCCCTCTCACCCACACACACCCCCTTCACCCACACACACCCCCCTCACCCACACAACCCCCCCTCACCCCACACACACACACCCCTCATCCACACACCCCCCTCACCCACACACACCCTCACCCACACACACACACCCCCCTCACTCACACCCCCTCACCCACACACACACTCCCCTCACTCACACACACACATCCCCTCACCCACCCACACACACTCCCCTCACTCACACACACACACACCCTCACCCACACCCCACACCCTCACCCACACGCACCCCCCCTCACCCACACACAACCCCCTCACCCACACATACCCACCCTCACCCACACACCCACACACACCCCCATCACCCACACACCCCCCTCACCCACACACCCACACACACCACCATCACCCACACACCCGCCTCACACACACCCCCGTCGCCCACACACACCCCTCACCCACACACCCACCCCCCCCTCACCCACACACCCCCCTCACCCACACACACACCCCCCTCACCCACACACATACCCCTCACCCACACACCCCCTCACCCACACACACACCCCTCACCGACACCCCCCCTCACCCACACCCCCACCTCACCCACACACCCCTATCACCCACATCACTCTCACCCCCCTCACACACACACACACACACCCTCACCCACACACATACATACCCCTCACCCACACACGCACACACCTACACACCCCCTCACCCACACACCCCCCCTTCACCCACACACCCACACACACCTCCATCACCCACACCCCCATCACCCACACACCCCTCACCCACACACCCCCCACACCCCCTCACCCACACACACCTCCTCATCCACATACCCCCACCTCACCCATACCCACACACCACCCTCACCCACATACCCCACCTCACCCCCGCCCCCCCTCACACACGCACACCCCCCTCATCCACACACCCCCCCTCACCCACACACACAACCCTCACACACACACAACCCTCACCCACACACCCCCCTCACCCACACACACACTCACCCACACACACCCCCCCTCACCCACACACACAACCCTCACCGACACACCCCCCTCACCCACACACACACTCACCCACACACACCCCCTCACACACACACCCCCCTCACTCACACACACACCCTCACCCACACACCCCCCTTCGTCCACATACCCCCTCACCCCCGCCCCCCCCCCGACACACACACACACCCTCACCCGCACACCCCCCTAACCCACACACGCCCGTCACCCACATACACACCCCCATCACCCACACACACGCTCACCCACACACACCCCCTCACACACACACACCCCTCACTCACACACACACCCTCACCCACACACCCCCCTTCGTCCACATACCCCCCTCACCCCCGCCCCCCCGACACACACACACCCCTCACTCACACACACCCTCACCCGCACACCCCCCTCACCCACATACGCCCGTCACCCACATACACTCCCCTCACCAACACACACACCCTCACCCACACACCCCCCTAACACACACACACACCCCTCACCCGCACACACCCCCCTCACCCACAGACACCCACACACCCCCTCACCCACACACCCCCCTCACACACACACCCCCGCCCTCACCCACACAACCCCCCTCGCCCACACTCCCCTCACCCACCCACACACCCCCCTCACCCACCCACACACCCCGCTCACCCACACCCCCCCTCACCCACACACACCCCCCCTCACCCCCACACACACCCCCCTCACCCACACCCCCCTCACCCGCACACACCCCCCTCACCCACACACACCCCCTCACCCACACACACCCCCCTCACCCACACACACTCCCCTCACCCACACACACACCCCCCTCACCCACACACACACCCCCCTCACCCACACACCCCCCATCACCCACACACCCCCCCCACCCCACACCCCCACCTCACCCACACACCCCATTCACCCACATCACTCTCACCCCCCTCACACACACACACCCCCCTCATCCACACACACACATACCTCACACACACACATACCTCTCACCCACACACCCCCTCACCCACACCCCCCCCTCACCCACACACCCACACACACCCCCATCACCCACACACACCCCTCACCCACACCCCCTCACCCACACACACTCCTCACCCACACCCCGTCACCCACCCACACATCTCACCCACACCCCCTCACCCACACACCCCCCACATCCACCCACCCCCCATCACCCACACACACCCTCCTCACCCACACACACACACACACCCTCACCCACACACCCCCCACACCCCTCACCCACACACGCCTCCTCACCCACGTACCCCCACCTCACCCACACCCACACACCCCCTCACCCACATACCCCACCTCACCCCGCACCCCCCTCACATGTGCACACCCCCCTCATCCACACACCCCCCCTCACCCACACACACAACCCTCACCCACACACACACTAACCCACACACCCCCCTCACCCACACACACCCTCACCTGCACACACCCCCCTCACCCGCACACATACTCACCCACACACACCCCCCCTCACCCACACACACCCTCACCCGCACACACCCCCCTCACCCACACACACACTCCCCTCACTCACACACACACACACCCTCACCCACCCACACCCCCCTCACCCACCCACACACACTCCCCTCACTCACACACACACACCCCTCACCCACCCACACACACCCCACACCGTCACCCACACACACCCCACACCCTCACCCACACACCCCCCTCACCCACACACACCCCCCTAACCCACACCCCCCTCACCCACACACACACACCCTCACCCACACACACACATACCCCTCACCCACACACCCACACACACCCCCATCACCCACACACCCCCCTCACCCACACCCCCTCACCCACCCCTCACCCACACCCCGTCACCCACCCACACATCTCACCCACACTCCCTCACCCACACACCCCCCACACCCACACACACACACACACCCTCACCCACACACCCCCCACACCCCTCACCCACACACACCTCCTCACCCACATACCCCCACCTCACCCACACCCACACACCCCCTCACCCACATACCCCACCTCACCCTGCACCCCCCTCACACATGCTCACCCCCCTCATCCACACACCCCCCTCACCCACACACACAACCCTCACCCACACACCCCCCTCACCCACACACACACTCACCCACACACACCCCCCTCACCCACACACACCCTCACCCGCACACACCCCCCTCACCCGCACACGCCCATCACCCACATACACTCCCCTCACCCACACACCCCCTCACACCCCCTCACCCGCACACCCCCCTCACACACACACCCCCGCCCACCCACACACACCCCCCTCGCCCACACCCCCCTCACCCACCCACACACCCCGCTCACCCACACCCACACCCCCCTCACCCACACACACACCCCTCACCCACACACACCCCCCTCACCCACACACACTCCCCTCACCCACACACACACCCCCCTCACCCACACACACACACCCCCCTCACCCACACACACACCCCTCACCCACACACCCCCTCACCCACACACCCCTCACACACACACACCACCCTCACACACACAGACCACCCTCACAGACATACACCCCCTCACCAACACACACACCCCCCTCACCCACACACACACCCCTCACCCACACACACCCCCCTCACCCACACACACCCCCACCCACACACACCCTCCTCACCCACACCCACACACACCCTCACCCACACACACCCCCTCACCCACACACCCCCCCACCCCACACCCCTACCTCACCCACACACCCCCATCACCCACATCACTCTCACCCCCCTCACACACGCACACCCCCCTCATCCACACACCCACACACACCCCCATCACCCACACACCCCCTCACCCACACACACCCCTCACCCACACCCCGTCACCCACCCACACATCTCACCCACACCCCCTCACCCACACACCCCCCCACACCCACCCCCCCACCCACCCCCCTCACCCACACACACCCTCCTCACCCACACACACCCTCACCCACACACCCCCCACACCCCCTCACCCACACACACCTCCTCACCCACATACCCCCACCTCACCCACACCCACACACCCCCTCACCCACATACCCCACCTCACCCTGCACCCCCCTTACACATGCACACTCCCCTCATCCACACACCCCCCCTCACCCACACACACCCCCCCCCTCACCCACACACACAACCCTCACCCACACACACACTCACCCACACACACACTCACCCACACACACCCCCCTCACCCACATACATCCTCACCCGCACACACCCCCCTCACCCACACACACACCCCCCTCACCCACACCCCCCACACCCTCTCACCCACACACACCGCCTCACCCACATACCCCCACCTCACCCACACCTACACACCCCACTCACCCACATACCCCACCTCACCCCCGCCCCCCCTCACACATGCACAAACCACTCATCCATACACCCCCCCCTCAGCCACACCCACACACCCCCCTCACCCACACACACCCCCCTCACCCACACACCCCCCTCACCCACACACACACCCCTCACCCACACCCCCCTCACCCACACACACACTCCCCTCACTCACACACACACACACACCCCTCACCCACCCACACACACCCCCTCACCCACACACACACCCCCCTCACCCACCCCTCAGCCACACACCCCCTCACCCACACACACCCCCCTCACCCACACACCCCTATCACCCACATCACTCTCACCCCCCTCACACCCACACACACACACACACCCTCACCCACACACCCCCCACACCCCCTCACCCACACACACCTCCTCATCCACATACCCCCACCTCACCCACACCCACACCCCCCTCACCCACATACCCCACTTCACCCCCGCCCCCCCTCACATACGCACACCCCCCTCATCCACACAGCCCCCCTCACCCACACACACAACCCTCACCCACACACCCCCCCTCATCCACACACACACTCACCCACACACACACCCTCACCCACACACCCCTCACCCACACACACACACCCTCACCCACACACACACACCCCCCCCTCACCCACACACCCCACTCACACACACACACCCCTCACCCACAGACACCCACACACCCCCTCACCCACACCCCCCCTCACCCACTCACAACCCCCTCACCCACACCCCCCTCTCACTGACACACACCCAGCTCACCCAGACACACCCCATCACCCACACACCCCCCCCACCCACACACCCCCTCAACCCCCTCACCCGCACACACCTCTCCCACCCCCCCACTGACCCACACTCACACACCAGCTCACACACTCTCACTCACCCACACTTTCACAAACCCACTCACACACACACCCTCACCCACACACACCCCCACTCACCCACACGCACCCCCCTCACCCACACAACCCCCCTCACCCACACACACCTCCCCACCCCCTCACCCACCCACTGACCCACACTCACACATCTGCTCACACACACTCACTCACCCACACTTACACACGCCCACTCACACAAACATATACACACGCACTCATACACACCCACCCACTCACACGGACCCACACCCACACCTAGACCCGGATCACTGAAACAGCCACAGCCGCAGACTTTCACCGCCTCCCCGGGCGGGGCCACCGCGGCCGCTGTCGTTGACCTTCACTGTCTCTCCGGGGCCACCGATGCTGCTGCCTGAATCTCTACTCCAGTCCCCCCCCCCCCCCACGGGACGCTGCCAACCCTCCCTCGCCTCTCCACCGGCCACCAGCTGGCCAGAGCCGTCACCTCACCAGAGTTCCCGGCTCCGCACCAGGCCCACAACCTCCACCATGCTGACACCACGTGCTTGACTAATCTTCTGGAATTTTTTGAAGATGTAACTTGGAAAATAGACAATGGACAGCCAGTGGATGTAGTGTACCTGTGTGAGATATAGGTTGTGCTCACAATCACTACTCAGAGACTAAATCATGGAAACAAGAAATGCTTTATTTGCGAGTCTGCAGAATCGGGTGCCTCTCCAAGTTGAGACACACCGCAGTCAGTAAAGTAAAGCCCCTTTATACACACAATTCTGCTGGCTTAACCACCCCTTCTGGCTCTTCCCAATCAGAGCACTGAGGTGCACAGTCTATAGGTACATCCCCCAGTACCTCCCACATCATACATAGCATGTTCATACATGTGCATGGTAATGAGCAGTTCCTCAACCAGGGGCGTGTTAGTAATATTCATTTATTTCATTAAGCATGCCCAGTTGCAATTGACCTGGCCTAGTTTGCTCACCTCCAACTGACCTGCCTCAGTTTTCTTGTATCTGAATTAAAAGCTAGCATCTACTGACAAGGGTCGCATCCATCACTAGTCTCTACTGATAAGGGTCACATTTATCACTCCCCTTCTACTGCTATACAATGCCATCAATCCTTACTCAAGGACAGTTCTGGTAACTTCATCCACAGCTGTGTCAGAATCCTCTCCCTGGCCTCTATCGGCTAGAATCCTCTTTACAAGTTAGAACCCTCTCCTGAACCCTTACAATAGTGGAGTTTAATCACTTTATTTCTCACACCTGGACTTTCCGAAAGCATTTGATAAGGTCCCACATGGGAGATTAGTGGGCAAAAATTAGGGCACATGGCATTGGGGATAGAGTGCTGACATGGATAGAAAATTGGTTGGCAGACAGGAACCAAAGAGTGGGGATTAATGGGTCCCTTTCAGAATGCCTGGCAGTGACTATTGGGGTAGCGCAAGGCTCGATGCTGAGTCCGCAGCTATGTACAAAATACATAAATGATTTCGATGAAGGGATTCAAGTAACATTAACAAATTTGCAGATGACACAAAGCTGGGTGGCAGTGTGAACTGTGAGGAGGATGCTATGAGAATGCAGGGTGACTTGGACAGGTTGGGAGAGTGGGCAGATGCATGGCAGATGAAGTTTAATCCAGATAAATGTGAGGTTATCCACTTTGGAAGCAGAAACAGGGAACCAGATTACTATCTAAATGGCGTCAAGTTGGGAAAAGGGGAAGTACAACGGGATCTGGGGGTCCTTGTTCATCAGTCTATGAAAGTAAGCATGCAGGTACGGCAGGCAGTGAAGAAAGCGAATGACACGTTGGCTTTTATAACAAGAGGACTAGTATAGGAGCAAGAGGTCCTTCTGCAGTTGTACAGAGCCCTAGTGATACCACACCTGGAGTATTGTGTGCAGTTTGAGGAAGGACATTCTTGCTATTGAGGGAGTGCAGTGTAGGTTTACAAGGTTAATTCCCGGGATGTTGGGACTGTCATGTGCTGAGAGAATGGAGTGATTGGGCTTGTGCACTCTGGAGTTTAGAAGGATGAGACGGAATCCCATTGAAACATATAACATTTTTAAGTGTTTGGACACGCTAGCGATAGGAAACATGTTCCCAATGTTGGGGGAGTCCAGAACCAGGGGTCACAGTTTATAAATACGCAATTTAGAACGGAGATGAGGAAACACTTTTTCTCGCAGAGTAGTGAGTCTGAGGAATTCTCTGCCTCAGAGGGCGGTGGAGGCCAGTTCTCTGGATGCTTTCAAGAGGGAGCAAGATAGGGCTCTTATCGATCGCGGAGTCGGGATATGGGCAGAAGGCAGGAACGGGGTACTGATTGGAGATGATCAGCCATGATCACATTGAATGGCACCGCTGGCTCAAAGGGCCGAATAGAAACATATAAACATAGAAAATAGGTGCAGGAGTAGGCCATTCGGCCCTTCAAGCCAGGTGGGGGTGGGGAGGATGTTGCAGTTTAGGAAGTCAAACCAGGGCAGGGCCTTCACTGTGAATGGCGGGGAGCTGGGGGAATGTGTGGAGTTGAGGGATCTTGGAGTGCAAGTGTGAGTTGGGCCGAAGGGCCTCTTTCCAATGCTGTATCACTCTATGAATCCATGACAAAGTGCTGGAGTAACTCTGCGATTCAGGCAGCGTCTGTGGAAAAGACACAAAGTGATGGAGTAACTCAGTGCGTCAGGCAGCATATTTGGAGAGAATGAATGGATGATATTTCGGGTCGAGACCCTTTGGTTTAGTTAAGAGAGGCAGCGCGAAAACAGGTCTTTCAGTCCGCACCAACCAGCGATCACCCCATACACTAGCACTATCCTACGCACATTAGGTGCAATTTAACAATTTTGCGGAGGCCGATTAATCTACAACACTGAACGTCTTTGAAATGTTGGAGGAAACCGGAGCTCGCGGAGTAAAAACCAATGCAGGTCAAGGGGGAGAACGTACAAACTCCACACAGACAGCACCCATAGTCAGGATCGAGCCCGGGTCTCTGGCGGTGAGGCACCAGCTGTAACGCTGCGTCACTGTGCAGCACAGAATTACATTAGTGATAATTTTTCAAAATTCTTTAGATTCTGGAGTAGTTCCTGAGGATTGGAGGGTAGCTAATGTAACCCCACTTTTTAAAAATGGAGGGAAGAGAAAATGGGTAATTACAGACCAGTTAGTCTAACATTTGTAGTGGGGAAAATTCTAGAGTCCGTTGTTAAAGATGGGATAGCAGATAATTGGGAAAGTGGTGAAATCATTGGACAAAGTTAGCATGGATTTATGAAAGGTAAATCATGTCTGACAAATCTTATAGAATTTTTCGAGGATGTAACTAGTAGAGTGTATAAGGGAGAACCAGTGGATGTGTTATATCTGGACTTTCAGAAGGCTTTCGACAAGGTCCCACATAAGAGATTAGTATGCAAACTTAAAGCATACGGCATTGGGGGTTCATGGTATTGGGGGTTCAGCATTGATGTGGAAAGAGAACTGGCTGGCAAACAGGAAGCAAACAGTAGGAGTAAACGGGTCCTTTTCAGAATGGCAGGCAGTGACTAGTGGGGTACCGCAAGGTTCAGTGCTGGGACCCCAGCTATTTACAATGTATATTAATGATTTGGATGAGGGAATTGAATGCAACATCTCCAAGTTTATGGATGACACAAAGCTGGGGGGCAGTGTTAGCTGTGAGGAGGATGCTAGGAGGCTGCAAGGTGACTTGGAAAGGTTGGGTGAGTGGGCAAATGCATGGCAAATGCAGTATAATATGGATAAATGTCAAGTTATCCACTTTGATGGCAAGAACAGGAAGGTAGACTATTATCTGATAGGAGGCCGATTAGGAAAAGGGAGATGCAACGAGACCTGGGTGTCATCGTACACCAGTCATTGAAAGTAGGCATGCAGGTGCAGCAGGCAGTGAAGACAGTGAATGGTATGTTATCATTCATAGCAAAAGGATTTGAGTGTAGGAGCAGGGAGGTTCTACTACAGTTCTACAGAGCCTTGGTGAGACCACACCTGGAGTATTGCGTACAGTTTTGGTCTCTAAATCTAAGGAAATACCTTCTTGCCATAGAGGGAGTACAGAGAGGATTCATTGGACTGATTCCTGGGTGGATGGCTGTTTGTCAGGTTGGAAGCCGGTGACCAGTGGGGTGCCTCAGGGATCTGTGTTGGGTCCACTGTTGTTTGTCATGTACATCAATGATCTGGATGATGGGGTGGAAAATTGGATAAGTAAGTATACAGATGATACTAAGATAGGTGGTGTTGTGGATAATGAAGTAGATTTTCAAAGTCTACAGAGAGATTTGGGCCATTTGGAAGAGTGGGCTGAAAGATGGCAGATGGAGTTTAATGCTGATAAGTGTGAAGTGCTACACCTTGGCAGGACAAATCAAAATAGGATGTACATGGTAAATGGTAGGGAATTGAGGATGCTGTGGAAAAGAGGGGTCCAGGAATAACTGTGCATAGTTCCCTGAAGGTGGAATCACATGTAGATAGGGTGGTAAAGAAAGCTTTTGGTGTGCTGGCCTTTATAAATTAGAGCATTGAATATAGGAGTAGGGAAGTAATGTTAAAATTGTACAAAGCATTGGTAAGACCAATTCTGGAGTATGGTGTACAATTTTGGTCGCCTAATTATAGGAAGGATGTTAACAAACTAGGGAGAGTACAGAGGAGATTTACTAGAATGTTGCCTGGGTTCCAGCAACGAAGTTCTAGAGAAAAGTTGAACAAGTTAGGTCTTTATTCTTTGGAGCGCAGAAGGTTAAGGGGGGACTTGATTGAGGTCTTTAAAATGATGAAAGGAATAGACAGAGTTGACGTGGATAAGCTTTTCCCATTGAGGGTAGGGAAGATTCAAACAAGAGGGCATGACATGAGAATTAAGGGACAGAAGTTTAGGGGTAACATGAGGGGGAACTTTACTCAGAGAGTGGTGGCTGTGTGAAATGAGCTTCCCGCAGAAGTGGTGGAGGCAGGATCGATTTTAACATTTAAAATTAAAGTGGATAGGTATATGGACGGGAAGGGAATGGAGGGGTATGGTCTGAGTGCAGGTCGATGGGACTAGAGGAAAATAAATGGTCGGCACGGACTGGAAGGGCCGAGAGGGCCTGTTTCTGTGCTGTAATTGTTATATGGTTATATGGTTATACTAGTCCCACCCCGACCAATATGCCCCAATTACACTAGTTCGAACCCGACCAACATGCCCCATCTACACTAGTCCCACTCCGACCAACATGCCCCATCTACACTAGTCCCACTCCGACCAACATGCCCCATCTACACTAGTCCTACGCCGACCAACATGCCCCATCTACACTAGTCCCATTCCGAACAACGTACCCCATCAACACAGGAACCACCTGCCAGCGTTTGGCCCATATACCTCCAAACTTGTCCTATCCATGTACCTGTCCAAGTGTTGCGACTCTGTCCGTCCCAGCCTCAACTACCTCCTCCGGCAGCTCGTTCCATACATCCACCACGCTCTGTGTGGAAAAGTTGCCCCTCAGATTCCTATTCAATTTTCCGCACCCCCGCGTCTCTCACCTTGAACACGCCCTCGGATCCTCGATTCCCCGACTGTGGGCAAGAGACTCTGTGCGTTTACCCGAAGTATTCCTCTGGTGATTTTGTACACCTCAATAATATCACCCCTCATCCTCCTGCGCTCCAAGGAATAGAGTCCCAGCCCTGCCCCAACCTCTCCCTATAGCTCAGGCCCCTCGAGCCGGCAACATCCTCGTAAATCTTCTCCACGCCCTTTCCAAGCTCATTGACATATTTCCTGTAACACGGTGCCCAGAACTGAACGCAATACTCTAAATATGGCCTCACCAACGTCTTGTACAACTGCAACGTGACCTCCCAAGTTCTAGACTCAATACAGAGAGAGAGAGGGAGAGACAGAGAGAGAGGGAGAGACGGAGAGAGAGAGACGGGGAGAGAGAGAGACGGGGAGAGAGATAGGGACAGTGAGAGAGAGACAGAGAGAGAGACAGAGAGAGATAGAGGTAGAGAGAGAGAGAGACAGACAGAAAGAGATAGACAGAGAGAGAAAGAGAGACAGACAGACAGAGAGAGAAACAGAGAGAGAGAGTGAGAGAGACAGAGAGAGAGAGAGACACAAGAGACGGAGAGAGAGATAGAGATCGAGAGAGAGACAGAAAGAGAGTGACAGGGAGAGAAAGAAAGAGAGAGAGACAGATAGAGAAACAGAGGGTTAGAGAGAGAGAGAGACGGAGACAGAGAGGCAGAGAGAGAAAGAGAGACAGTGGGAGAAAGAGGGATAGAGAGAGTGAGACAGAGATGGAGGGAGAGAGAGAGAGAGACAGAGAGAGGGACAGAAGAAGCGACAGAGGCAGAGAGTGAGACAGAGGGACCGAAAGAGGGACAGAGAGACAAAGAGAGAGAGACAGTCGTTGAGATGGAGTGAGAGAGAGAGGCAGAAAGAGATAGTGGGGGGGGAGAGAGACAGAGGGAGAGACAGATATAGTCACAGAGAGAGAGGTGGAGAGAGAGAGAGAAAAGGGAGAGCGAGAGAGAGATATAGAGAGACGCAGAGAGAGAGAGAGAAAGAAAGAGAGGAGACAGAGAGAGAGAGAGAGAGAGACAGAAAGAAAGAGAGAGACCGATAGAGAGAGAGAGAAATGGAGAGAGAGTGAGAGAGAGAGAGAGAGAGAGACAGACAGACAGAGACAGAGACAGAGAAACAGAGAGGCAGGGCGAGAGACAGGGTGAGGGAGATACAGATAGAGAGAGATAGAGAGGGAGAGAGGGAGCGGGAGAGAGACACGGAAAGACAGATAGGGAGACACAGGGAGCGAGAGAGAGAGAGGGAGAGAAGAGAGCGACAGACAGACAGAGAGGGAGAGATGGGGAGATAGGGGGAGTGACAGAGACAGACAGAGTGTGAGAAAGAGGCAAAGAGAGAGGGAGAAATATAGGGAGATAGATAGGGAGAAATAGACAGAGCGATACAGAAAGAAAGAGAGAGAGACAGGGAGAAAGTGAGTGAGAGGCAGAGAGAGAGAGATAGAGCGAGAGAGACACAGGGAGAGAGAGAGAGAGACAGAGAGAGACAGAGAGAGAGAGAGGGACAGAGAGAGAGAGAGGGACAGAGAGAGAGAGAAAGAGAGAGTGAGAGGCAGAGAGAGTGAGAGGCAGAGAGAGAGAAACGGAGAGAGAATGAGACAGGTGGAGAGAGACGGAGAGAAAGAGACAAAGAGAGTGAGTCCGTGTCAGTGAGAGATGGAAAGAGACAGGGAGAGACAGTGGGAAAGAGACACAGAGGGAGAGAGAGAGGGAGAGACAGATATAGACACAGAGAGACACACACACACACACAGGGTGAGAGGGAGAAGAGGGTAGACAGAGAGAGAGTGAGAGACAGAGAGAGGCAGAGAGACAGGCAGGGTGTTGGGAGAGAGAGAAACAGAGAGGGAGACAGATAGAGAGAGACAAATAGAGAGAGACAGACAGACAGAGAGGGGGAGACTGAGGTAAGAGAGAGAGGGAGAGGGAGAGAGCAGACAGTGAGAGAGGGAGACACAGAGAGAGAGAGAGAGAGAGAGAGAGAGAGAGAGGGGGATAGAGAAAGAGAGAAGCACAGAGGGAGAGAGAAAAAGAGGGAATGAGACAGAGAGAGACAGATATAGAGAGACAGAGAAAGACAGAGAGAGGGAGAAAGAGAGAGACAGAAAGAGAGAGAGAGAGACATGGAGAGTGAGAGACAGAGAGGGAGACATAGAGACAGAGAGAGACACAGAGAAGGGGGAAAGACAGATAGGGAGAAGGAGGGAGAGAGAAAGATACAGAGACAGAGAGAGGGAGAGAGAGACAGGGAGAGACACAGAGAGGAAAGAGACAGAGAGAGAGACAGTTAGAGACAGAGGCAGGAAGAGAGGGGTGACAGAGAGAGATAGAGAGAGAGAGAGAGAGAGAGAGAGAGAGAGAGAGAGAGAGAGAGAGAGAGAGAGAGAGGGAGATAGAGAGAGAGAGAGAGAGAGCGAGAGAGAGAGAGATGAGAGGGAGACAGATAGAGAGACAGTGAGAAAGAGAGAGGGAGAGACCGAGAGGGAGAGACAGAGAGAGAGACAGTGAGATGGAGAGAGGGAGAAAGAGAGACAGTTACAGAGAGGGAGAGAGACAAGAGGGACAGAGAGAGAGGGAGAGAGACTGAGAAAGAGATAGAGTAACAGAGAGAGAGAGGGAGGGAGACAGAGGGAGGGAGACAGAGGGAGAGACGGAGAGAGAGTGAGATGGGGAGAGGGAGAAAGAGAAACAGTCACAGAGGGAGAGAGACAAGAGGGATAGAGAGAGAGAGAGACGGAGAGAGACAGAGAAAGAGAGAGAGAGTGACAGACAGAGAGAGAGAGACAGACAGTGAGAGACAGAGAGAGAGTGCTGGAGTAACTCAGCAAGTCAGGCAGCATCTGTGGAGAAGATGGACACAAAGTGCTGGAGTAACAGCGGGTCAAGCAGCATATGTGGAGAGAATGAATGGGTGACATTTTGGGTTGAGACCCTTAGTTTAGTTCAGAGATGCAGCGCAGAAACAGATCTTTTGGCCCACGGAGTCCGCGCCGACCAGCGATCACCCCAGACACTAGCACTATCCTACGCACGTTAGGGACAATTTAACAATTTTGAAGAGGTTGATTAATCTACAACCCTGAATGTATTTGAAATGTTGGAGGAAACCGGAGCTCCTGGAGTAAAAAACCCACACAGGTCAAGGGAAGAACGTACAAACTCCACACAGACAGCTCCCGTAGTCAGGATAGTACCCGGGTCTATAACGGTTTCCTCTGGCATAACCACAGCCAATATATGCTAGTAATGTCCTGTTTGCCAGCTTGTTGACCCTCTGTGTTCCCCTCCTGCAGGGTTTAGGAGCCGTTGCTGTGGACGGAGAGACAGGGACGTGAGCGGCCATTGAGGGCGGCCAGGGTGCCAGTGAGCCCCCCCCCCCCCTCCCCCCCATCTGCTGAGTGTGCGGCTGAGCCTCGAGGGGCTGAGATTCGGTGGAGGACCACATGACGGGGCACAACAAGGAGAAGCGTTATGAGTGCGACGTGTGTGGCAAGGCCTGGCAGTACCCGAGCCAGCTGGAGATCCACCGGCGGGAGCACACGGGAGAACGGCCGTTCGACTGCTCGGAGTACGGCAAGAGCTTCACCAGCTCCAGCATCCTGCTGCAGCACAACCATGTGCACTCCAGCGAGAGGCCCTTCACCTGCTCCGACTGCGGCAAGAGCTTCAAGGCATTGCCCCACCTGAACTTCCACCGGAAGGTGCACTCCGGCGAGAAGCCCTATGGCTGCGCTACCTGTGGCAAGAGCTTTGTCCATTTGATGGGGCTACGGCAGCACCGGCGGGTGCACAGCAGTGAACGGCCCTTCACCTGCTCCGACTGCGGCAAAGGCTTCAAGTCGTCGGGAGATCTGAAGAGACACCGGCGGGTGCACAGCAGTGAGCGGCCCTTCACCTGCTCTGACTGCGGCAAAGGCTTCAAGACGTCCACGACCCTGAAGCCGCACAGGCGCCTGCACAGCGATGAGCGCCCCTACACATGCAGCGACTGCGGCAAAGACTTCACCTGCTCCAGCCAACTGCTGTCCCACCGGCGCACCCACACCGGCAAGCGCCCCTGCACCTGCGCCCAGTGCAGCAAGGGCTGCACCCGCTCCAGCACCCTGCTGGAGCACCAGCGCTCCCACACCGGCGAGCATCCCTACACCTGCAGCTACTGCGGCAAGGGCTTCATCTGCTCCAGCAGCTTGCTGGAGCACCAGCGCACCCACACAAGGGAGCGGCCCTACACCTGCACCCAGTGTGGCAAGGGTTTCACCCGGTCCAGCACCCTGCTGGAGCACCAGCGCATCCACACCAGCGAGCGCCCCTACACCTGCACCCAGTGCGGCAAGGGCTTCACTCAGTCCACCAACCTGCTGAAGCACCAGCGCACCCACACCGGCGAGCGGCCCTTCACCTGTGCCCAGTGTGGCAAGGGATTCACCCAGTCCAGGAGCCTGCTGTCCCACCGGCGCACCCACACCGGCGAGCGCCCCTACACCTGCACGCAGTGCGGCAAGGGCTTCATGCACTCCAGCCACCTGCTGTCCCACCGGCGCACCCACACCGGCGAGCGCCCCTACACCTGCACCCAGTGCGGCAAGGGCTTCACCCAGTCCAGCAACCTGCTGGTGCACCAGCGCAACCACACCGGCGAGCGCCCCTACACCTGCGCCCAGTGCGGCAAGGGCTTCACCTGCTCCACCTCTCTGCTGTCCCACCAGCGGGTGCACACTGGCGACCGTCCCGTCTCCAGCTCGGTGTGTGGAGAGCGCTTTGTCAGGGTTTCCCAAGCCCTATCTCACCAGCACGTGCACACCAGTGGCCAGCCCTACGACTGCCCGTACTGCGGTGAGGAGTTTGACAGCTCGCGGGGGTTGCGGCAGCACCGGCGGACCCACGCCGGCGAGCAGCTGCTTCCACTGTGACAAGACAGCATGGGGTTTTTGCGCTGAGTGTGGCAAGTGTTTCACGCGGCTTGACACCTGCTGGAGCACCGACGAGTCCACACCAGCCAGCGCCCATTCACCTGCCCGCTCCTCCAGCCTGCTGGCACACCGCCACGTGGATAGATGATCACAGTTTAGGTAGACACAAAATGCTGGAAGGAATGGGTAACGTTTCAGGGTCGAGACCCATCTTCAGTGTCGACCCGAAATGTCACCCATTGCTTGTCTCCAGAGATGCTGCCTGTCCCGCTGAGTTACTCTAGAACTCTGAAATGTCACCTATCCTTGTTCTCAAGAGATGCTGCCTGACCCGCTGAGTTACTCCAGCACTTTGTGAATGTCACCTATCCATGTTCTCCACAGATGCTGCCTGACCCGCTGAGTTACTCCAGCACTCTGTGAATGTCCCTATCCATGTTCTCCACAGATGCTGCCTGACCCACTGAGTTACTCCAGCACTCTGTGAATGTCACCTATCCATGTTCTCCACAGATGCTGCCTGACCCGCTGAGTTACTCCAGCACTTTGTGAATGTCACCTATCCATGTTCTCAAGAGATGCTGCCCGACCCGCTGAGTTACTACAGCCCATTGTGTGAGCCATAGAGTGATACAGTGTGGAAACAGGCCCTTCAGCCCAACTGTCCCACACCGACCGCCATGTCCCAGCTACACTAGTCCCACCTGCCAGTGTTTGATATAAAGTACATTTTGGAGGGTCCATATCCCTCCAAACTTGTCCGTTGCATGTAACTGTCTAACTGTTTCTTGGGATAGTCCCAGCCTCAACTGCCTCCTCTGACAGTTTGTTCCATACTCCCACCACCCTCTGTGTGAAAACGTTACCCCTCAGATTCCTTTTAAATCTTTTCTCGTTCACCTTGAACCCATGTACTCTGGTCCTCGAATCCCCCACAAGAGATACTGTGCATCTAACTAAATTGTGTTCTATGCAAGATTCCAGCATCTGCAGATTCTTGTGTCTTCCTCACATATATTCACCTATCACTTCTGAAGAAGGGTCTCAACCTGAAACGTCACCCATTCCTTCCCTCTAGAGATGCTGCCTGTCCCGCTGAGTTACTCTAGCATTTTTTGTCCACCTATCACTTGCCAGGCTTTGTCCAACCCTGTAAAGAGCGTACACTCACACAGAGTTTCTTTACTAAGCTTTATTGATCACATATATACTGGTGCCCTAGCTGTACATGGTCTGCACGTTTTACTAGAGGAGGAACTAGGGGATGGAGAGACATTAATATACTTGATAAGAGGGGAGTGGTTAGTAAGGCTACACAACCTATAATTAAAGGGACATGCACTAATCATCTACATCCTTCCTCTTACAAAGAAAGGAACGTGATGGCCGACCATGTCTCATGCACTAGGGCACTGGAAATGAACAGACAATAAAATAGCAGCAATCACATATAATCGCCGTAACGGTCAGGCGCGCGTACAATACGGCCCGAGCGGGTGCGAATCCCGCTCACACCCCCTCCCCCCAAAGGAACAGGACCCGGGGAGGACACCCCGACAGGAGAGCCGCGAGGCAGGGACACGCGCGGTGACAAAGGGATGGAAGGCGAGCGACTAGGCGAAGGGGGAGAAACGGGCGGAGGCACGGGAACAGGCACAGGGAGAAGGACCGGGACAGGCCGAGCAGGCACGGGTTTAGTGACCGCAGCAGGCGGGAGAGCAGACAGAGGGGAAGCATGGGGAACAGCAGGAGGAGGAGGAGGCTCATTCACCAGGCGGAGGTGCTGACGGGACCGACGGTAAACAGTGCCATCGAGGTTGACCAGATAGGAGCGAGGAGAAGTGGCAGTCCCGACAACAATCGCAAGGCCAGGGCGACCGGAGGTGGAACGCATGCGGACAACCTGACCAGGGGAAAGAGGAGGTAGCGCACGGCAGGACCTATCATGGGAGCGCTTCTGAATGGACTGCTTAGCAGCGATGCGCTCACGGACCATGGCAGGTTTCAATACTGCAGGGGCAAGAGTTTGCTGGGCCACCGGGATGGGAGGGCGAGTGACCCGGGACATGAGGCGCTGCGCCGGGGACCCCAAGACGCTGTCACGGGAGATGTTTCGGAGGTTGAGGAGAGCGAGGTAAATGTCAGATTTTGATGCACGGCAGCGTTCCAATAAGTCCTACGCGCTGCGAACAGCACGTTCGGCCAGGCCGTTGCTCTGGGGGTATTCAGGGCTGCTGGTGTAATGCCTGAAGTTCCAGCTGTCAGCAAAGTCCTTGAATTCCGCGCTGGTAAACTGGCTGCCGTTGTCGGACTGCAGGCTTGCTGGAGAACCAAAGGTCGCGAAATGGCGGCGCAGCTTCGCAATTACAGCAGAAGAGGAGAGAGAGAACAGCTGGTCGACCTCAAACCAGTTGGAGTAGGAGTCGACAAGCACCAAGAAGTGCTTGCCGTGCCACTCAAAAATGTCTGTTGCCAGCGCCGACCATGGCAGGTCTGGTGCGGGCTGCTGCAGAAGAGGCTGCCGCTGCTGCTTCGGTGCGAGACTGTTGCAGGTTGGGCAAGATGACACCCGGTCCCGGAAGTATGCAGCCATATCAGGCCAGTAAAACTGGCTTTGGGTGATGGAGAGAGTGGCCTCGGCCCCGGGATGGCCGCGATAAGCAGTGTCGAAATACTGTTGCCGAAGAGCCTCAGGCACCACAACCTTGTCACCCTTAACGATAACGCCATCTCGGAGCACCAGCTCGTCACGGACCAGGAAGTAAGGCACAGCCGCGGCAGGTAGGGAAGAGCGTCGTTCGGGCCAACCCCGCTGAATGACTGCAGCCAACTGTTGGAGAGAGGCGTCAGCAGCAGTGTGTTTGACCAGGGACTGTAGCTGTTTCAATAGAAAATTCGGTGCCCAGGATGTAGTCTTTAAACTTTGAACAGGCAAACACGACAGCCAGCAGCTCCTTCTCAATCTGGGCATAGCGCTGCTCAGCTGGAGTCATCGTGCGGGACGCGAAAGACACAGGCAACTGTACCCCATCATGGATTTGCAAACAGGCAGCACCCAGCCCGAACTTGGAGGCATCGCAAGTGATGACGATCGGACGTTTCAAGTCGAAATGCCTCAGCGTCGGAGTGCAGATGAGTTTAGAACGCAGCACATCGAAAGCAGCCTGGTGTTGCGGGAACCAGGACCACGCAGTATCTTTCTTCACCAAGTCTCTCAAGGGAGCACTCAACTCACTCAAATCGGGGATGAACTTTCCCAGGTAATTGACCATGCCAAGGAAGCGCTGGAGGCTAGGCACATCCACAGGAGCAGGCATCTCAGAAATAGCAGCGGTCTTCTGTGGGTCGGGCTTCAGCCCGGACGCTGTGAAAACGTGTCCCACATAGGTGACCTCCGGGACGCGGAACCGGCATTTACTGGGGTTGAGCTTCAAATTCACCTCCCGAGCTCGATCCAAAACCAGTCGGAGGTTGTGGTCGTGCTTTCCTACATCTTTTCCATACACCAAGATGTCGTCGACGATGATAGCGCACGGGAGCCCCGCGAATAGCTCTTCCATCGTCCTCTGGAAAACTTCACTAGCGGAGCTGATCCCGAAAGGCATGCGCAGGAATTGGAACCTCCCAAAGGGAGTGGCGAAAGTCGTCAGGTAAGATGATCGTTCATCTAACGGTATCTGCCAGAACGAGCTCTTTGCATCCAGCACTGAAAACAAAGTGGCTGGGCCGACCTGTGCAGCAACATCCTCGACAGTACGCATAGGGTAGTGTGGGCGCTTGATGGCCAAGTTCAAATCTTTAGGGTTGATGCAGATCCGCAGCTCACTTTTGTCCTTCTTGGCAGCAACAACCATGGTGGAGACCCACTGAGTTGGCTTGCTCACCTCCTTCAGAATGCCCGTAGCCACCATGTCACGAAGGGTGGACTCGACCCTGTCCTTCATCGCAAAGGAGACCCGGTGGGGTGGTCGTACAACCGGATCCACATCAGGATTAAGAGAGATCTTATAGTTGCAGGGAAGCATCCCCAGCGAATTGTCAAACCGATCAGGGTATTCGGCTAGCGGGTCCAGAGGTCGCTGAACCAAACGGATGTCCCGGTGGAAATTGACCAACCCAAGGTCCTGGCATGCCTGAACACCAAGCAGTGGAACACATTTTTCGCCTACCAGAAAGAAAAAGAGGGGCCGAACGGTATTCAGCACTTTACAGTTCAGGGTAGCTTTCCCCACAGGGACGAGCAGACCTCCCCCATAGGCTCGAAGGACAGAGCGCTCAGTGGTAATCCGCTCATTATTCCTTATCTTTTTGAAAAGGCTTGTTGACATTACGTTTGTTGCGGCCCCAGTGTCGACCTTGGCAGAGAAAGTCGCACCATTAACAGTAACTTGCATAGTCGGGTCCGTTATCCGGGCAGGTGTCTTCCTAACTGAAAACACGCTGAGCTCACTCTGGGAAGAGTCCGAATCAGACAGTGGGAGGTTGTCAGGAGGTTGATAAGAACCAGACACAGTATCATCCCGTGCCAGGTAATTAGAGGGCTTACGCTGTTGCTGGGCAGGATTCCTGCGAGATCGACAGGCTGCTGAGAAATGGTTGAGTTTGTTGCAGAAATTACATGTCTTTCCCAACGCAGGGCACACATTGTAACGATGAGCCACAAAATTACAGTTCGGGCAGCGCTGTTCTGACTTAGAGCTGGAGCCAGAGCTGGCCCCACGGCGAGCTTGCTGAGCAGGACGGCGGGTGGCGACTGTAGCTGACCGAACCTCATGATCAGAGGGGGGCGCAGCAGAGGTGACAGCCTCCGCCATTCTGGAGGCATGCAGAGCATCGTGGAGGGTCAGGTCCGGCTTACACAGGAGCTGCGACCGCAGCTTCTCATTCCGTAGACCGTACACCAAGACATCGCGGGTCAGGGTATCTGGGGTCGCGTCACCCAGGTGACATCGTCTAGCTAGATGCCGTAGGGCAGCATAAAAATTACCGACAGACTCACCGGGGCTCTGACGACGTCCAAAGAACTTAAAACGCTCCAGAATAGAGTTTGTGGGAACGTCGCACATTTCAGTGAACTTTCCGAGTAGGCAATCAAGGTCTCTGGGATCCTCGTTCACCCCGTACTCAAACGACTCAGAGCGCTCCAGAGCCTCGGAGCCGGCTAGATTCAAGAGCAGTGACGCTTTAACTGCAGTGGAAGCTGCTGGGTGTACGATAGTAACATAATGCTGAAAGTCCCGACGGAACACATTCCACCGGTGAGCGATGTCATCGTCAAAGACAAGAGGTTCTGGCTTGCGGCAGGAGGAAGCCATGACCAGGCAGGGAGGGCAACTGGGACAAATAAAAACTAAACCCGATAAACAGGAGACGCGTGATTCGAAACGACTGACACCATGTAAAGAGCGTACACTCACACGGAGTTTCTTTACTAAGCTTTATTGATCACATATATACTGGTGCCCTAGCTGTACATGGTCTGCACGTTTTACTAGAGGAGGAACTAGGGGATGGAGAGACCTTAATATACTTGATAAGAGGGGAGTGGTTAGTAAGGCTACACAACCTATAATTAAAGGGACATGCACTAATCATCTACAAACCCCCATCTCTCTTTTCCAGCTTCCTCCCCCCACCCTCTCCACTCAGTCTGAAGAAGGGTCCTGACTCAAAACGTCGTCTGTCCATTCCCTCTAAAGCGGTGGAGGAACTCAGTGGGTCAGGCCGCATCTGCAGAGGGAAGGGAAACTAAGGTGACCACTCCCACCTCTCCTTTCCAACTTTCTCCACCCCCCACCCCAAGCAGTCTGAAGAAGGGTCCTGACCTAGAATGTTGTCTGTCCATGCTCTCCAGACGTTCAAGTTACTCCAAGAGATTGTGTCTCTCTTTGTAAACCGGCATCTGCTGTTCCTTCTTTACATATGTGAAGAAGAAAACAATAGTTAAGACCAAAGTTGGACTCTTGAATATTGAAAAAGGTGAATTTATTATGGGGAACAAGGAAATGGCAGATGAGTTGAACAGTTACTTTGGATCTATCTTCACTAAGGAGGACACAAACAATTTTCCTGATGTACCAGTTGCCAGAGGATCTAGGGTAACGGAGGAACTGAAAGAAATGCACATTTGGCAGAAAATGGTGTTGGGTAGACTGATGGGACTGAAGGCTGATGAATCCCCAGGGCCTGATGGTCTGCATCCCAGGGTAATTAAGGAAGTGGTTCTAGAAATCGTGGTTGCATTGGTGATCATTTTCCAATGTTCCATAGATTCAGGATCAGTTGCTGTGGATTGGAGGGTAGCTAATGTTATTGCAATTTTTAAGAAATGTGGGAGAGAGAAAACAGGGAATTATATACCAGTTAGCGTGACATCGGTGGTGGGGAAGATGCTGGAGTCAATTATAAAAGATTAAATAGCCGCATATTTGGATAGCAGTAACAGGATCGGTCCGAGTCAGCATGGATTTACGAAGGGGAAATCATGCTTGACTAATCTTCTGGAATTCTTTGAGGATGTAACTAGGAAAATGGACAAGGGAGAGCTAGTGGATGAAGGACTTTCAGAAAGCATTTATTAAGGTACCACATGGGTAATTTGTGGGCAAATTTAGGGCACATGGTAATGGGGGCAGAGTGCTGACATGGATAGAAAATTGGTTGGCAGACAGGAAACAAAGTGTAGGGATTAACAGGTCCTTCAGAATGGGAGGCGGTGACTAGTAGGGTGCCACAAGGCTCGGTGCTGGGACCGCAGCTATTTACCATATAAATCAATGAATAGATTTAATAGTAACATTAGTAAATTTGCAGATGAGACAAAGCTGGGTGGCATTGTGAACTGTGATGAGGATGCTATGAGAATGCAGGATGACTTGGACAGGTTGGGGGAGTGGGCAGCTGCATGGCAGATGCAGTTTAATGTGGATAAATGTGAGGTTATCCACTTTGGTAGCAGAAACAGGAAGGCAGATTATTATCTAAATGGTGTCAAGTTGGGAAATGCGGAGGTACAACGGGATCTGGGGGTTCGTGTTCATCAGTGACTGAAAGTAAGCATGCAGGTAGAGCAGGCAGTGAAGAAAGCGAATCGCCTGTTGGGCTTCATAACAAGAGCAGTTGAGTTTAGGAGCAAAGAGGTCCTTCTCCAGTTGCATCGGACCCTAGTGAGACCACACCTGGAGTATTGTGTACAGTTTTGGTCTCCAAATTTGAGGAAGAACATTCTTGCTATTGAGGGAGTACAGCGTAGGTTCACAAGCTAATTCCCGGAATGTCATATGCTGAGAGAGAATGGCTGGGCTTGTACACTCTGGCGTTTAGAAGGATGAGAGGGAATCTTATTGAAACATATAGGATTATTAAGGATTTGAACACGCTAGAGGCAGGAAACATGTTCCCGGTGTTGGGGGAGGACGAGAATCTGGGGTCACACACAATTTAAGAATAATGGGTAAGCAATTTAGAATGGAGATGAGGAAACACTTTTCACACAGTGAGTTGTGAGTCTGTGGACTTCTTTGCCTCATAGGGCAGTTTAGGCAGGTTCTCTGGATACTTTCAAGTGAGAGCTAGATAGGGGCCTTAATGTTAGTGGAGTCAGGGGATATGGGGGAAAGGCAGGAACGGGGTACTGATTCTGGATGATCAGTCATAATCACATTGAATGGTGGTGCTGGCTCGAGGGGCGGAATGGCCTCCTCCTGCACCTATTGTCTCTTGTCTAATGTCTATTGTATCAGGACTAGGCGTGCATTTCAGCCAACACGGGTGCTGGGTCCTCCAAGGCCTGCTGGATCTCCCGGTTGCCAACCATTTCATTTCGGAGTCACGTGAGTGACTTCGTGAAGAACCCGCCAGGCACGCATGCGCGACATATCGTCGACACGCGTGCGAGCGACGGGCAGGGAGGAGCGTTGCTCCTCCACTGCTGGGACCTGCAGGTAAGTGGAAAACTAACCCGCCGTCCGTATTTTCTTACAGAGACTCTGTTTCCAGAGTGCTCCAGGCCGCTTCAACGCCAACTGCGGACCGCGGAATGCGGGCAGTCAGTGGCGGCTCTAACTCATGGAGTCGGGAGAGCCCGTTGACCCAGGTGGGTCCGGGTTCACACTCGCCGGCGGAGGACGGCAGAGGCAGCCGACTCTACGCCGCAGCCCGCAGACCGCGGGCTGGCGGCATTTACAAGTAAGTATGGGCTTGCAGACTCGCCGTGTGCAATAAGCAACGGCAGAGCATAAGCCCGATTTTACACCACAGCCCGCAAGGATACTGCGGGCTGTCGGCATTTATATTGTAATATGGGCTTGCAGACTCGCCGTATGCAGCAAGCAACGGCAGAGCACAGCCTGATTTTACACCGCAGCCCGCAAGGATACTGCGGGCTGTCGGCATGTATATTGAACTAGGGGCTTGCAGGATGGCAGAAATGCAGCCCGACTTACACCGCAGCCCACACGATACTGTGGGCTGTCGGCATTTACTCAGAGTAAGGGGTTAGCCCCAACTCAACTCTACATAGCCTGTATTATCCCAGTACTGTAATTAAGAGGTAATGGAGTTGCAGCCATTATCATGTTGTTCTTAGCCCAACTTATTTTTACAATGGGGCAGCTCGTTGACCCTGCGGGGTCCGGGCTCAACGCTCACCATTGCGCAGCAATGGCAGAACGACAGCTCACCGCCAGCCCTTCATTAGGGCCACTCAGGTAAGTACAGGCAACCTTGAGCTGGTTGTCCTTTCTGTTTTGAATTGTGTTTTCTCCAACAGGGACATGGATAATAAGGAGTACAGGCCGCAGGACTTCCGAAAGGAGTCGTCGGCCATTATTCCCGGAGCTCTCTACAACGACAGCACCCGCTAGACGGGCCGGGAAAAAGGCGCAAAAGTCGGGGAGCCCTGTGATTACAGGACCCGACCTACCGACACAGCTGTGTACAAGCGGGGTACCCGCAGAACAGGAAGTCGGTACGGCGCCGGAGCAGGTAGACCCTGACTCCATTTTTCACTATCTCCAACAGGGAGAGAATCGTTGGCTGATATGAGCAAACGGGTTTCACATGCTGTTGCACGACCCTTCTCCACGTGCCCTCGTGAAAGAGCCAGGGATAGAGCTCAATAACAAAGCCCTTTTAGGGCAGGAATTTCACCAGAGACCGCTAGATTGCGGACTGGTGGTTTACCGAGACCCGAGTCCACTGGCACACAAGGGAGGGCCAGTGTATACTCACCACCTAGTTGGACCAGGTGGAGTCATACAGGTGGAGTCTCGCCACGGTCACTGCATCCCCCAAATGCGGCAGGACGGGACCGTACGCCGCCTGAGTCCAGGAGTAGGACAGGTGGCAAGCCCGCGCGGATGTCGGGTCACCACGCCGCAGGCGTCAGGTGCCGACTTCACACCGCATATGCCCTTTGAGGCAGTCGGGCCTAGCTCATCCAAGGAGGCGAATGAGCAGATCCGCGCGGGAGTCGTACAGCTTCGCTGAGGCGGCTGGCAGCGACTTTTCGTCACGGCACCGAGATTACCTCGATGAGGTACGGGCCGATGATAGGAGCCTCAGGAGTTCCTTCGGGCATGAGGGCTCTGACCTCCCATTTACGCACCATAAAGGGCGCATTGAACGGATGGAGAGGATGGTGGAACGGATCCTGCAGCAAAATCAACGGCAGGAAATGTCCAGTTCCGGGAACTTTTGGATATATCCCCATCATCAATTGGTAGCATGAGGCAGCCAGGAGAAGAGGATATCTTGGTACACGAACCAGTGGCACCTGAGGTTCCTCAGGAAGAACTTTTGGACATGGCAGCCAAGTTTGCGTTACCCGAATCATCGGGACAACCTCTCAAAACTAAACTGGCCACTACCATTGATTTCCTCACCAACCACCATACAGGATCAGGTCCTTGCGGAGGCCATGAATGGATACAAGGCATAGAGTAATTGGAACTCACTCAATGTACCTATTGTAAACATGCCTATTTGGAGCAATATAAGTCCGGGCATAAGAGCACAGGAAGTAAAAATTACAGAAAATCCTAAAACTGCTCACACCTGGGATTACCGCTTTTGCGAGGTCGGTGGACGGGATGGACTTGAAACACCGTACAGGAGGATGCTCTTGAATTATTATGTAACACGCTATACGAAATAATGCACTTTGAAAAAAGTGCCATCAAGCTCACGCTAAATCCCAAATTTGCGGGGCTATGCAGAGCATCTCCAACACCACCACCCAGACAACTATTCAGGGAAGACCTTCTGAAGCAGGTCAAGGATTTAGACGACCATGCCAAGACAGTGGGTATTATGAGGTCGCACACCTTGACCAGACAAACGGCCAGGAAAATTCCATATTCCAGGCCACGGGGTCAAACCGGAAGGCCAGCAAGGACCTGCATACCGGCGCCTCCAGATGTGAGTCAACGCCCACCATTCCTGGAGCTGCCCGTCACGTCGGCAGCACCCGCTCTGCGGGTCGGGATAAAAACGCGGAAATCAGGCGAGCCCTGCGCAGTCAGGACCCGATTCTCCACTACGACTGATCATGGTGCCATAAGTGGTAACCGCACAGGAGCAGGGTAGGTAAGACCCTGACTCCCTACCTCTGTCACTTAAACATAGCAACAGTGGAGCAAAGGTGCGTAACGTGTTATATTCTTGGCACGTTCTCTCTCCCCGAATATGCAGGTCACCAGAGAGAGGACCAGGGGAAGTATCGCACAGCAGTTGGTAAACCCGCCATAGAGCCGGGGTCGACTTCCACTGGAGCAGGCCACCAGATCGTGGACCGGTGAAGGATTGAGGCCTGGGTCTGGAGGACCACATGTGCGGCCGGCACAGACTCAGCACCGAGGGAGCCTACCTGGTTGCAGGTCGGAGTAGTCTCATCTCGATCACCGCACCCTCTTTAGCGGCAGGACGTGACCGAACGACGCTTTGTCCCAAAGGAGGACACCGACTCAGCACCGAGGGAGCCTGCCTGGTTGCAGGTCGGTGTAGTCTCATCGCGGTCACGCACCCCCTTTAGCGGCAGGACGTGACCGAACAACGCTTTGTCCCAAGGGAAGGACACAGACTCAGCACCGAGGGAGCCTGCCTGGTTGCAGGTCGGTGTAGTCTCATCTTGGTCAGCACACCCCCTTGTAGTGGAGGATGTGACCGAACGTCGCCTTTGGAGGATAGGCGGCAAGCCCGCGCGGACGTCGGGGTACCACGCTTCAGCGGCCGGGACCGACTCATCACCGCTATCATGTCTTTTTAGACCAGCGGGCCGCCTCCGTCCGGAAGACGGCGGAGTAAGCGGCAGGTCCGCGCGGGAGTCGCTTAGCCACGCAGGAGCGGCAGGCAGCGACATCCTGTCTTGCACCCTTGTCATCACCTCGACGAGGTGTGGGGCAATGACAGAAGCCTCAGAGATTCTCCAGAACCTGAGGAAGTCGACTTATTGTCCGCATATGCGGCAGTGGTCGCATGGCTCGGATGGAGCGCATGATGGAGCGTATCCTAGAGCACAGTCTCTGCAGCTGGACCAGATGCCCTCCAGTTCTGGAGGAACCTGTAGTACCTGAGGAAACCCAGGAGAAACTGCAGAATGTGGTCTCCAAGTGTGGCGATGGACGAGTTCTCGCTACATTGGGGGAAATGGATTTCGATGCTTTCCCCATTCTGCCTCATCGGACAGGTGTTGCAGAAAACATACCCAGGTCTGGAACATACAGGACCATGGATGTCATATAGATCGTGCAGAGAAAGTCCACTGGGAAGCACTACCTCACCAACACAGGATATGAGAGGTTTTTGTAGTCGGACCAAGACAACCTACATATCTGCTACGATCTCCAATCTGCTGGCATGCTCACTGGTCTTCATTATGATGAGCCTCAGTTACAGTGCTGCTTACAGTGTGTAAATAAGCAATTTACAAACTCTAAAAGTGTTCAACACATTTTAATGATAGCACAAGGTATTACATACATCCTCAAATACTGGCTACATTCTTCTAGTGAACCGTATCCAGGAAGGGGAAGGCGTTATGATTGATGTTAACTAGGCGGGGTTAATGGTACTGAGGTAACTATGTTATTGGTTGCATGCAAAACCATCTACATCCTTCCCCTTAGAAAATTTAAAAGAAACAGACCGTTGTCACTACAACAGAATTAAACAGAATCGCCATAACGAACAGGTGGCTTGCTGATCCGGCCCGAGCGCGTACGGATGCCTCCCCCTTCCCCCGGAGGAGCAGAAAAAACAGGGGGACCCGAGACAGCAGGGGAACCAGGGAAGGGCGGTGGGGTTGGAGGAACAGGAGAGGGAGAACCGCGACCGCCAACAGGTGACCCGCGCAGAGGGGAACCGGGCGCCCGATATGGGGACCGAGGCATGCAGGGAACGCTGGCTGGGACAGGAGCCGGCTGCTGGTATGAGAGCGGCGGGGCATAGGGGCCCGGGGCCTGCGGCTTCGGCTCATTATCCGCAAGCAGGTGTTGTCGGCTTCTACGGTAGATGGTTCCCTCATAGTCGACCAGATACGAACGAGGTGAGTCGGCCACCCCAACCACAGTAGCCAGACGGGAGTGACCACTGGCGGTTTGCAATCGAACAACCTGTCCAGGCAACAGAGGATCGAGTGGTCTGCACGACCGATCGTGGGAACGCCGCTGGCTGTCATGTTTCTCTTGAATGCGCCTCTGCACAGAGGCAGGCTCCAGCACCCGAGGTTTCAGCTGACGCTGGGCAATCGGGATGGTAGATCTGGTTGTTCTGGACATCAGACGCTGAGCAGGGGACCCCATGACCGGATCTCTGGAAACATTCCTGAGGTTCAGGAGATCCAAATACAAATCAGAGTTAGACAGTCTCGCTTGTTCCATCAGAAGCTTGGCGCTGCGGACGGCCCGTTCAGCAAGGCCGTTGCTCTGTGGGTACTCCGGGCTGCTGGTGAAATGCACAAAATTCCATTTGTCAGCAAAACTTTTGAACTCACGGCTGGTAAACTGCCTGCCATTGTCAGTCTGCAGCCTGACAGGGGACCCAAACGTGGAGAAGTGTTTCCGCAGCTTCCGGATCACCATCTCCGACGTGAGGGATGTCAGCAAATCCACCTCGAACCAGTTTGAGTACGAGTCGACCAGGACAAGGTAGTGGTTACCACGCCACTCGAAGATGTCGGCAGCCAGCGAGGACCAGGCCAAGGCAGGAGCGGGCTGTTGCAGCAGGGGCTGTCGCTGCTGATGTGGAGCAAGACTGTTGCACGTGGAGCAGGCAGAAACACGGTCTCGAATATATTTGGCCATTCCAGGCCACTAGAATTGGCACTGAGCGTGGGCGAGTGTTGCATCGACCCCGGGGTGTCCGCTGTGGGCTGCGCAGTAGTAAGAATCGAACAGGGAGGACGGGACCACCACTTTATGTCCCTTAACGATAACGCCATTCTGGAGCACCAGTTCGTCACGGACCAGGAAGAAGGGCTGTGTTTCAGGCGGTGCAGCGGAGCGCTTTGTTGGCCACCCTGATTTAATCACAGACGCAAGCCGTTGCAAAACTGGATCGGCAGCGGTGTGCTCGGCCAAAAGCTGCAGCTGCTTGGTGGGAATAAAATTGACGCCCAGTACGAGCAAGTCCTCTGTTTCGTAGGGGTGGCGAGCACAGGAGGCCCGCGGGGCGCGCGATAACGTGTCCGCGATGTGCATCTCGGTGCCTTTCTTGTAGACGATGTCGAAATCAAAGCGCTGGAGCTGCAGCATCATACGCTGCAGCCTGGCAGGGGCAGCATGAATCGGCTTGTTCAGGATTGTCACCAGTGGCTGGTGGTCGGTTTCGACTGTAAATCTGCTGCCAAACAGGAAGTCTCTGAACTTGGAGCAGGCAAACACCACCGCAAGCAGCTCCTTCTCGATCTGAGCGTACCGCTGCTCGGTGTCCGTCATGGTGCGGGAGGCATAGGAGACAGGATGTAACGATCCATCGACAGATTGGAGGCATGCCGTGCCCAGGCCGAACTTAGAAGCGTCACATGTGACGGTGATGGGGCGACTCGCATCAAAAAATCGCAACGTCGGAGTGTTAATCAGTTTCGACTTGAGACAGTCAAACGCCTGCTGGTGCTGTGGGAGCCAGACCCAGGCGATATCCTTTTTTGTCAGCTGCCGCAGGGGAGCACTCAGCTCACTGAGATGTGGTACAAACTTCCCAAGGTAGTTCACCATGCCCAAGAAACGTTGTAGACCTGGCACGTCGGTGGGGGCTGCCATCTCAGAGATGGCCGCTGCCTTCAAAGGGTCGGGTTTTAGTCCGTTAGAGGTGAAAACGTGTCCAACATACGTGACTTCTGAGACACGAAACCGGCACTTCTTTGGGTTCAGCTTCAGGTTGGCCTTTCGCGCCCGATCCAGGACGCGGCGGAGGTTCTGGTCATGTTCGGCAATGTCCTTCCCATAGACTAAGATGTCATCCACGATGATGGCACATGGCAGGCCCGAGAATATCTGCTCCATCGTTCGCTGGAACACCTCACTAGCGGAATTGATGCCGAATGGCATTCGCAGGAATTTGAATCTGCCGAATGGTGTGGCGAAGGTTGTCAGGTCGGAAGATGCTTTGTCCAACGGGATCTGCCAGAACGAGTTCTTAGCGTCTAGGACCGAAAAGACGGTGGCTTGCCCGACCTGAGCCGCCACGTCCTCAACAGACCGCATGGGGTAGTGTGGTCGCCTGATGGCAAGGTTTAAGTCCTTGGGGTTGATACACACACGTATTTCATTCTTGTCTTTCTTTATCGTGGCAACCATGGTGGAGACCCAATCGGTGGGCTCGCTGACCGCTTCTAGCACCCCCTTGTCGACCATGTTGTTAAGCATCGCCTCGACCCTGTCTTTCATGGCGTGGGACACCCTGTGAGGTGCGCGGACCACGGGTTGTACATTTGGGTCAATGGAAATATGGTATGTCAGTGGTAACTTCCCCAGGTCATCGTTGAACAGGTCCTGGTATTCTGCAATCGGGTTAAATGACAGTTGCACTTTGTGGACCGTGTGGTCGAAGGACACCAGGCCAAGATCTTGGCACGCACGGTTTCCCAGCAGGGTAACACAGTCAGAGTTCAAAACATAAAAAAACAAGTTTCTCGTGGCCTTCTGTAGCCTGCAAGTTAAAGTGGCCCTCCCCACAGGCCTGAGAATTTCTCCACCATAGGCGTGTAGAGTAGCATTGTCAGCGACCAAGGCCTCATTAGTCCTTATCTTGTTGAAAAGATTTATTGACAAAACATTGACCTTTGACCCAGTATCTAACTTCGCAAGGAAGGTTACATTGTTGACAGTCACAGACACGGAGGGATCAAGACGTTGGCCAGGTGCCTGGAGGAGGGTAAACACATTCGAATCCTCGGGAGAATTAATTGGATCTGCATCATAGGATTCAGCAACATCGGGCTGTGGGTTGGAACAGCTATCAGATTGTTTAAGCATGTTTAGACTGGGTCTGGAAATCTGTACCTGTCTCCCACGAGAACGGAATAAGCGGCAGGCAGAAGCGAAATGATTCAGTTTGTTACAACAATTACAAGCCTTGCCATAGGCAGGGCACGTCGACCGTCTGTGGTGCATGTAGTTACAGTTAGGGCACCTTTTTGGGGGCACATCAGCAGGACCAGGGTTGGCACGCGGCAGAAAAGCATTGTTTCCCCTCTGAGGCAGGGCTCTACTAAATCCAGCCTGGTGAACAGACTTATCTCCCAAGTCCCGGTGATCATCTGGCAATACAACGACCTCAGACAATCTGCAGGCATGCATGGCTTTTGCTAACGTTAGATCTGGATCCCTAAGAAGCTCACATCGCAGCTTCTGGTCACGCATGCCAGTTACTAAAATGTCTCTAGTGAGCTGGTCTGTCATGTCACCGAAACGGCACCGCTGGGCGAGATAACGCAAATCGGCAATAAAACATTCAACAGGTTCCTCCGGCAGCTGTCTCCTTGTAAAGAACCGTGCCCTCTCTAGAATGCGATTCGAGGGCAGGTCACAAATCTCCCTGAACTTACGTAGCAGGCAAGCAGGGTCACTGGCAGATTCTGCAGGGGTAACCACCACGTTGTTGTCGTCCAGGACCGCTGGAGCATAGACGAAAGTTCTGGCTCTCTTCATGGCATCAGGTCCGACAAGGTTGAGTAGGAGGGAGGCTTTGAGGGAGTCAGGATCATTGCGGTGAGCGACGTTGACAAAGTGGGTGAAATCAATTTCAAACGTAGCCCAGCGCTCAGAAATATCAGCATCAAAGACAAGCTGCGCGGGCTTTCTGCACGAGGATGCCATGGTCAGAGAGATAAAGCACAAAAGGCACAAATCAAATAAAAGAAATAAAACCCGATGGACAGGTAGGCGCAAGTATCTTCCAGCCCCGACACCATGTAAATAAGCAATTTACAAACTCTAAAAGTGTTCAACACATTTTAATGATAGCACAAGGTATTACATACATCCTCAAATACTGGCTACATTCTTCTAGTGAACCGTATCCAGGAAGGGGAAGGCGTTATGATTGATGTTAACTAGGCGGGGTTAATGGTACTGAGGTAACTATGTTATTGGTTGCATGCAAAACCATCTACACAGTGCCTATAGTGCACTGTCATCCTAGCTCAACATTGGAGTGGGATCTCACCAGCTGGTATCCAAACTACGAGGGATATGTTCTATCCATCCCTTCCCGACCACGATATAATATCTGAGAGATTAGGAGGTGTTGACCCTACTCAGGAGGTGGTCGCTTATGACGGAGGTACCACTGGACTTACTCACCTTTAAAAGTGGTGATGGCAATAGCACTGAATACAGCACAACGGGTCCAGACTCTACAGGAATTAAACCTGGATAGAATGATCAACCCATAAAAAAGTAACTTCTTTATGAAAGAGTTACTTAAACTATACAGACCTGCGACTACAGGTCTGGAAATGGCCATCAGGAATATGGAGGCGGATCTGTTGTCAGCCATGGAAACCCACGTCACAGGGTAACGGTGCAGACTATCTCCAGATGGCTTAAGGTGGTATTCGATGCAGCAGGTAAGACACTAAACATATGAAATGTCATTCTACCAAGGCCGCATCCACATCAGGAACGAGGACCATGGAGGTGTTCATGGAGCATGTCCTCACGATAGCGGGCTGGGCCAATGAAACTACATTTCAATGGTTTCATAACAAACCTGTGGCCGTTTTTCCCGCAACGTTACACACGTTAAGTGCTGTCCCTAAACGTTTGTCCCCGAGTTCAGGGGTTTATTGTTGTACTAACTATAATGTTATTATTTTTCAGCTTGTTCAAGTCTGAAATACGTTAACATACTTCCTCCATCAGTATTACGGCAGTGTGTGAGCATGGACGTGGTCCAGGGCGTGTAATCACAGAGCTTTGAAGTCTTCACGAAGTCACTCACGTGACTCCGAAATGAAATAGTAAGATTAAACGAGAACTTACCAGTTTGAAGTTTGATCTTTATTTTATGAGGAGTTGCGATGAGGGATTTCGTGCCCTCCGCTCCCAACCCTCTACCATAAGATCAACTGGTATATAGAGTCTCTTCAATCTTACTATAACAAGTCATTTCTCTGTTGTTGGTTCTGTGATTCCACACCGCTGCTTTGAAGAAATGTCGCGCATGCGTGCCTGGCGGGTTCTTCACGAAATCCCTCATCGCAACTCCTCATAAAATAAAGATCAAACTTCAAACTGGTAAGTTCTCGTTTAATCTTACTATTTTAACTCCCATTCCCACTCCCACACTGATGTTTCTGTCCTGGGCCTCCTCCATTGCCAGAGTGAGGTGACACGCAAACTGGAGGAACAGCACCTCATAGCTTACAGCCCAATGACATGAACATTGAATTCTCCATACTAAGGAAACTCCCCCCTCCTAATCAAGTCCTTGAGTCTGTCCCAAACCGATCTCTTTTTTCCAGCTTTCTCCCCCGACTCCATCAGTCCAAAGAAGGGTCCAGACCCGACACGTCACCTGTCCATTCCCCTCCAAAGTGCCGGTAGAACTCAGCAGGTCAGCCATCCGTGGTGAGAAACGGATGGAGAAGTGTTCCCATTACAAGCTCTCCTTGGCCCTGTCAAGAATGTAGTGTCCATTCTTGGGATGGGATGCAAGGTACGAGCTGAGCAATCATCGACCCCCCCCCCCCTCCCCTCGTGGGCCATTTCTTTGTCATTCCTCTGTGTTCTTCACGCTGGATGACAAGCAGAACCATCTTGGCTTAACAGTAGATGTATCTCCTTCCTTTTGGCCTTTCGTTTCTGCAGGTATTTACAGCGGAATCAGAACTAGCTCCATTAGGTCCTGATCTTCCTTTTGTTTTAGTAAAAGTAGCACCTTTGACAGTTGCGATTGGTTTAGGATCTTGAATACTCCCATAGCGTAAATTTGACATTATCCGTACTTCCTTTTCTATGAAGTTCCCCAGATCAGGAAGCATGGCCTCTCGATTCTCATTTTCCTCTAACAGATTAGCTTTGTCCCGCCACTTTTCTCTAAATTACCATACAAGGTATTTCAAGAGTAATTCAAGAGTTTCTCTTGATTCAAACTCAGAGAATTACGGTAATAGCAGCTCGTAGGTACTTGGGGCTCTCGTGGATTTTTTTCAACATGTTGAAAAATCATCACAAGTTTTCACGAGCTTACCACGTTTCCCAAGTACCTGCCATTAGCGTTATGAGCCGCTAAGAGAGGTCCCGAGCTCCGCCGTACCCGCTACGTACTTACCACAAGTTTGATTTTTTTTTTAAACTCGGAAGAACTCTTGAATTACCTTTCATTTTATGTGGCTGTGTGCCCTGTTGCTTTTTTACTTAGTATGGCTGTATGGTTACTCAAATATCACAGTACTGTAGCGGCACCTGCTGGTGCCCGCGGGTAGTCGAATCCTGCGGTTGGCTACCTCGGTCATGTGACTGGGGAGGGGTTTTTGTTCGAGCGCTTTCTGGAGGATGCCCTCCCAGTCTCGTTTCGACCACCATTGTGGTAAGACCCATTCAGTTAGTCGTTGTTGAACTCCTGTTGATTTCACCGTTTACGTTAATAAACCTGTTTGAAATCAACTCTCGTCTCACTACAGTTCCTTAATTGAAACATGTGACAATAAATTCCAACTTGAACTTGATAAGCTTTCCTCTATAATTAGAAACCTCTAATCTTGGATATGCATTTATATGTGTGTGCGATGTTTGTGAGTAATCACATCTTATCGAAAAAACGATCTGCTAACGGTAAAACATTTATTTCACCCCCAAGCTGGCCACGTCCCATTCCCCTTACTCCCCCAAGTTGGCTACCTCCCATTCCCCTTACTCTCCCAAGTTGGCTATTCCCATTCCCCTTACTCCCCCAAGCTGGCAACGTTCCATCCCTTACTCCCCTGAGCTGGCTACCTCCTATCCCTTACTCCCCCAAGCTGGCTCCCATCGCACTGTCATGGGCTGTGGGCCGGCAGCGCACACACACACACACACACACACACGATGGGGCTGGGCCACGGCTCCGGGCAGCGGACACATGGGGCAATAAACCCAGCAACATCCCCATCAGCTGCAGCAGAGTTGGAGACAGTCTGGTCCCTCTACCGTGCTTCATCCGCTAAACACCAAACGATATTGCCAAGTGCAGAAACTATCTTTGAAGTAGTGGGGAGCTGTGCGATTGCCCTACTGCTATAGATATGGATGGAGGCGGGAATAATTTCTGATCACTTCTGGACGGTTGGCAGTTCCTTTCATTATTGATAGTGCAACCTTAATTCTGAAGAATTCCAAAGAGCACAGTTGTCAAAGTTCATCTCTTAAAGAGAGCAGACAGCAACAAAATTGTTGAAGGTAAACCAAAGCAATCTTTTAATCAATTTGCCAGACGGGAGTGGCGAGATCTACAAAGAGCACACACGTTGCTCAGTGCATCTCGGGCTCCACTCAAAGAACAAAGGAAAGTTAGAGAATTATACCCTTCTTCAGACTGATGTGAGGCTGGGGGAGGTGGGAAGAAGAAAGGGAGAGGTGGAGCCAGTGGGCTGAGGGAGAAAGTAGGGACTATCTGAAATTAGAGAAGTCAATGTTCATACCGCTGGGGTTCAAACTGCCCAACTGAAATATGAAGTGCTGCTCCTCCAATTTACGGTGGTCCGCACACTGGCCATGGAGGCGGCCCAGGACAGAAAGCTAGGATTCAGAATGGGAGGGGGAGTTGAAGTGCTGAGCCACCAGGAGATCAGGTTGGTTATTGCGAACCGAGCGGAGGTGTTTGGTGTGTGTGTGTGTGAGAGCGTGTGTGTGAGAGAGAGTGCTTGTGTGTGAAAGAGAGAGAGAGAGAGTTTGTGTGTGTGTGTGTGTGAGAGAGGGGGGAGTTTTGTGTGTGTGTGTGAGAGAGGGAGTGTGTGTGAGAGAGCGAGTGTGCGAGAGAGAGCAAGAGAGAGGGAGTGTGTGTGAGAGAGAGGGAGTGTGTGACAGAGAGCAAGAGAGAGAGGGAGTGTGTGTGCGTGTGAGGGTGTGTGACAAGAAGTGAGAGAGCATGTGTGCGAGAGACGGGGAGCGAGAAAGGGAGTGTGAGAGAGAGGAGGGAGGCACGAGAGGGTGGAGTGAGGAAAATTTGTGTACGCGTGGGTGGGGAGTGGGGGGAGAGGGGAGAGAGAGGAATGTATATGTGCAGCTTTAAGGGACATTGGTCAGGTAGCATTTGCAGTATTGCATATAGTTCTGGTCACTCCATTACAGGACTGATGTGGAGGCTTTGGGGAAGGTGCAGAGATGGTTAACCAGAATGGTTTAAAAACAAGGAACTGCAGATGCTGGTTTTCTAAATGGACACAAAGTGCTGGAGTAACTCAGCGGGACAGGCAGCATCTCTGGAGAGACGGAATGGGTGACTGAAGAAATGACCCAAAACATTACCCATTCCTTCCACTATTTTGTGTCCACATAACGAGCGCCTATCTATCCACGTGGCGGTGTGCCAGCAGGCTGGAGGAGCGGGCAAAGGCCTTGCCACAGCGCGGGCAGGTGAAAGGGCACCGACCGGTGTGGACTCGCCGATGCACCAGCAGGTGGTCAATGTGGGTGAAGCCCTCCCCACAGGACGGGCAGGGGAAGGGACGCTCATCGCTGTGAGTATGCCTGTGTTGGCACAGGCTGGACATGTGGGAGCCACACTTAGCGTACACAAAGGGTCCCTCTCCGGTGTGTATCCGCTGGTGCTCCCGCAGCCCCCATGCTCTCTTTTCACAGTGGGAGCAGCTGCTCGCCGGCGTGGGACCGCTGGTGCTGCCGCAACCCCCGCGAGCTGTCAAACTCCTCACCGCAGTACGGGCAGTCGTAGGGCTGGCCACTGGTGTGCACGTGCTGGTGAGACAGGGCATGGGAGGCCATGGCAAAGCGCTCTCCACACACCGAGCTGGAGACGGGACGGTCGCCAGTGTGCACCCGCTGGTGGGACAGCAGAGAGGTGGAGCAGATGAAGCCCTTGCCGCACTGGGCGCAGGTGTAGGGGCGCTCGCCGGTGTGGGTGCGCTGCTGGACCAGCAGGGCGTAGGAGCGGGTGAAACCCTTGCCGCACTGGGCACAGGTGTAGGGGCGCTTGCCGGTGTGGGTGCGCTGGTGCAACAGCAGGGTGCCGGAGCGGGTGAAGCCCTTGCCGCACTGGGTGCAGGTATAGGGGCGCTCGCCGGTGTGGGTACTCTGTTGGGACTGCAGTTGGCAGGAATGGGTGAAGTCCTTGCCGCACTGGGCGCAGGTGTAGGGGCGCTCGCCGGTGTGGGCGCGCTGGTGCACCAGCAGGGTGTCGGAGCGGGTAAAACCCTTGCCGCACTGGGCACAGGTGTAGGGGCGCTTGCCGGTGTGGGTGCGCTGGTGCAACATCAGGGTGCCGGAGCGGGTGAAGCTCTTGCCGCACTGGGTGCAGGTATAGGGGCGCTCGCCGGTGTGGGTGCTCTGGTGGGACTGCAGGTGCCAGGAATGGGCGAAGCCCTTGCCGCACAGGGCGCAGGTGTAGGGGCGCTCGCCGGTGTGGGTGCGCTGGTGCACCAGCAGGGTGTCGGAGCGGGTGAAGCTCTTGCTGCACTGGGTGCAGGTATAGGGGCGCTCGCCGGTGTGGGTGCTCTGGTGGGACTGCAGGTGCCAGGAATGGGCGAAGCCCTTGCCGCACAGGGCGCAGGTGTAGGGGCGCTCGCCGGTGTGGGTGCGCTGGTGCACCAGCAGGGTGTCGGAGCGGGTGAAACCCTTGCCGCACTGGGCACAGGTGTAGGGGCGCTTGCCGGTGTGGGTGCGCTGGTGCTTCAGCAGGGTGTCGGAGCGGGTGAAGCTCTTGCCGCACTGCGTGCAGGTATAGGGGCGCTCGCCGGTGTGGGTGCTCTGGTGGGACTGCAGGTGCCAGGAATGGGCGAAGCCCTTGCCGCACTGGGCGCAGGTGTAGGGGCGCTCGCCGGTGTGGGTGCGCTGGTGTGCCAGCAAGTGGCTGGACTGGGTGAAACCCTTGCCGCAGTCGTCGCAGGTGTAGGGCCGCTCACCGGTGTGGGTGCGCTGGTGCACCAGCAGGTTGCTGGAGCAGGTGAAGCCTTTGCCGCAGTCGGAACAGATGAAGGGTCGCTCACTGCTGTGCACCCGCCGTGGCTCCTGCAGCTCCGACAACTGGGAAAAGCTCTTGCCAGAGGTGGAGCAGCTATAGGGCTTCTCACCCGTGTGCATCCGTCGGTGCACCTTCAGATATTTCGCCATCTTGAAGCTCGTGCCGCAGTCGGCGCAGGTGAAGGGCCTCTTGCCGGAGTGCACACGCTTGTGCTGCAGCAGGCTTTCGCAGCGGGTGAAGCTCTTGCCACATTCCGAGGAGTCGAAGGGGCCGTTCTCCCGTGTGAACCCGCCGGTGGGTCTCCAGCTGGCTCGGGTACCGCCAGGCCTTGCCACACACGTCGCACTCATAACGCTTCTCCTTGTTGTGCCCCGTCATGTGGTCCTCCACCGAAGCCCAGCCCCTCAAAGCTCAGCCGCACACTGAGCAGATGGGGTGGAGGCTCACCAGCACCCTGGCCGCCCTCAATGGCCGCTCACGTCCCCGTCTCTCCGTCCACAGTAACGGGTCCTAAACCCTGCAGGAGCAGAACACAGAGGGTCAACAAGCTGGCAAACAGGACATTACTAGCACATATTGGGTGCGTTTATGTCGTAGGAAACCGTAATATAATTCTGCGCGGCACACTGTTGCTGCCTCACCGCCAGAGACCCAGGTACGATCCTGACTACGGGTGCTGTCTGTGTGGAGTCTGTACATTCTCCCCTTGACCTGCGTGGGTTTTTACTCCGGGTGATCCGGTTTCCTCCAACATTTCAAAGACATTCAGGGTTGTAGATTAATCAGCCTCCGCAAAATTGTTAAATTGTCCCTAATGTGCGTAGGATAGTGCTAGCGTACGGGGTGATAGCTGGTCGGCGCGGGCTCCATGGGCCGAAAAACCTGTTTCCGCGCTGCATCTCTAAACTAAACTAAACCAAAGAAGGGTCTCGACCCAAAATGTCACCCATTCATTCTCTCCACAGATGCTGCCTGACCCGCTGAGTTACTCCAGCACTTTGTGTCTATCTTCTCCACAGATGCTGCCTGACATGCTGAATTACTCCAGCACTCTCTCTCTGTCTCTCTTTGTCTGTCTCTCTCATTCTGTCTGTCTCTCTCTTTCTCGCTGTTTCTGTCTCTACCTCTCTCTCTCTCTCTCTCTCTGTATCTGTCTCTCCTCCCTCAGTCGCAGTCTCAGTCTCAGTATCTCTCTCTCTCTCTCTGCATCAGACTCTCTGTCTAACTCTCTCTCTCTCTCTCTCTCTCTGTCTCTTTCCACTCTCTCCGTCTCTCTCTCTGCATCTCTTTCTCTGTCTCTCTCCCTCTGTGTCTCACTCTCTCTCCCTCTCCCCCTATCTCTCTCTGTCTCCCTGTCTCTGTCTTCCCCCCCTCTCTCTGTCTCTGTCTTTCTGTCTCCCGCTCTGTCTCTCTCTCTCTGACCCGCTGAGTTACTCCCGCACTTTGTCATAGATTCATAGTGTGATACAGCGTTGGAAAGCGGCACTTCGGCCCAACTCGTACTTAAACTCCTAGATCTCTCGGCTCCACACATTCCCCCAGCGCCCCGCCATTCACAGTGAAGACCCTGCCCTGGTTTGACTTTCTAAACTGCAACACCCTCCCCACCCCCAAACAATGAAACCTCCTCCCTGTGGCTCCCTGCCCCTTACCCCTGCCGCCTCAAGCTCCTTACCCCCCTTTGCTAACTCCTCCCTCCCCCAAACAATGTGAACCAACCCCCACCTGGCTCCCTACCACCTTCCTTGGCTCATTTTACCCCTCTCCTCCCGTTCCCTGCCCCACCATTCACCCCCCTCGGCACAAAACCCACTCCCCCTAGAATCCCTCCCCCTCCCTTTGCTCCCTGCTTCCCCCGCTACTCACTTAACTCCCTTTAAACATCCAGCCTCTCACCCCTCTCCTCCCGCCCCCTCCCTCCCTGCACACACTCTATATCTCTCTTTCTCTCACTGTCTCTCTCTCTACCCCTCCCCACTCTCTCTCCCTGTCTCTCCCTGTCTCTCTCCATCTCTCTCTCTGTCTTTCTGTGTTTCTCTGTCTTTCTCTCTCTCTCTCTCTCTCTCTCTCTCTCACTGTCTCTCCCTCTCTGTGTGTCTCTCCCTCTCTCTCTGTCTCTCCCTCTCTCTCTCTGCCCCTCTCTGTGTGTCTCTCTCCAGCAATTTGTCTCTGCTCCACAGATGCTGCCTGACCCACTGAGTTACTGCAGCACTTTTTTGTCTCTCTTCTCCACAGATGCTGCCTGACCCGCTGAGTTACACCAGCACTTTGTCATGGATTCAGAAAGTGATGCAGCATTGGAAAGAGGCAATTCGGCCCAACTGGTACCCACACTCCTAGATCCCTCGGCTCCACACATTCCCCCAGCGCCCCGTCATGCACAGTGAAGACCCTGCCCTGGTTTGACTTCCTAAACTGCAACACCCTCACCACCCCCAAATAATGTGACCTCCTCCCTGTGGCTCCCTGCCCCTTACCCCTGCCACCTGTCTTGCACCCCTGCACGAAATCCCTCATCGCAACTCCTCATAAAATAAAGATCAAACTTCAAACTGGTAAGTTCTCGTTTAATCTTACTATTTCATTTCGGAGTCACGTGAGTGACTTCGTGAAGACTTCAAAGCTCTGTGATTACACGCCCTGGACCACGTCCATGCTCACACACTGCCGTAATACTGATGGAGGAAGTATGTTAACGTATTTCAGACTTGAACAAGCTGAAAAATAATAACATTATTGTTAATACAACAATAAACCCCTGAACTCGGGGACAAACGTTTAGGAACAGCACTTAACGTGCGTAACGTTGCGGGAAACGGCCACAGGTTAGTTATGAAACCACTGAAATGTAGTTTCATTAGCCCAGCCCGCTATCGTGAGGACATCCTCCATGAACACCTCCATGGTCCTCGTTCCTGATGTGGATGCAGCCTTGGTAGAATGACATTTCAAAATGTTTAGTGTCTTACCTGCTGCATCGAATACCACCTTAAGCCATCTGGAGATAGTCTGCACCGTTACCCTGTGACGTGGGTTTCCATGACTGACAACAGATCCGCCTCCATATTCCTGATGGCCATTTCCAGACCTGTAGTCGCAGGTCTGTATAGTTTAAGTAACTCTTCCATAAAGAAGTTACTTTTTTATGGGTTGATCATTCTATCCAGGTTTAATTCCTGTAGAGTCTGGACCCGTTGTGCTGTATTCAGTGCTATTGCCATCACCACTTTTAAAGGTGAGTAAGTCCAGTGGTACCTCCGTCATAAGCGACCACCTCCTGAGTAGGGTCAACACCACCCTAATCTCTCAGATATTATATCGTGGTCGGGAAGGGATGGATAGAACATATCCCTCGTAGTTTGGATACCAGCTGGTGAGATCCTACTCCAATGTTGAGCTAGGATGACAGTGCACTACTGGCACTGTATGCAGCACTGTAACTGAGGGCTCATCATAATGAAGACCCGTGAGCATGCCAGCACATTGGAGATCGTAGCAGATATGTAGGTCGTCTTGGTCCGACTACAAAAACCTCTCATATCCTGTGTAGGTGAGGTAGTGCTTCCCAGTGGACTTTCTCTGCACAATCTATATCACGTCCATGGTCCTGTATGTTCCAGACCTGGGTACGTTTTCTGCAACACCTGTCTGATGAGGCAGAATGGGGAAAGCATAGAAATCCATTTCCCCCAATGTAGCGAGAACTCGTCCATCGCCACACTTGGAGACCACATTCTGCAGTTTCTCCTGGGTTTCCTCAGGTACTACAGGTTCCTCCAGAACTGGAGGACATCTGGTCCATCTGCAGAGAGTGTGCTCTAGGATACGCTCCATCATGCGCTCCATCCGAGCCATGCGACCACTGCCGCATCTGCGGACAATAAATCGACTTCCTCAGGTTCTGGAGAATCTCTGAGGCTTCTGTCATTGCCCCACACCTCGTCGAGGTGATGACAAGGGTGCAAGACAGGATGTCGCTGCCTGCCGCTCCTGCGTGGCTAAGTGACTCCCGCGCGGACCTGCCGCTGCTCCGCCGTCTTCCGGACGGAGGCGGCCCGCTGGTCTGATAAGACATGATAGCGGTGATGAGTCAGTCCCGGCTGCCGAAGCGTGGTACCCCGACGTCCGCGCGGGCTTGCCGCCTGTCCTCCAAAGGCGACATTCGGTCACGTCCTCCACTACAAGGGGGTGCGGTGACCGAGATGAGACTACACCGACCTGCAACCAGGCAGGCTCCCTCGGTGCTGAGTCGGTGTCCTCCTTTGGGACAAAGCGCCGTTCGGTCACGTCCTGCCGCTAAAGGGGGTGCGGTGATCGAGATGAGACTACACTGACCTGCAACCAGGCAGGCTCCCTCGGTGCTGAGTCTGTGCCGGCCGCACATGTGGTCCTCCAGACCCAGGCCTCAATCCTTCACCGGTCCACGATCTGGTGGCCGGCTCCAGTGGAAGTCGACCCCGGCTCTATGGCGGGTTTACCGACTGCTGTGCGATACTTCCCCTGGTCCTCTCTCTGGTGACCTGCATATTTGGGGAGAGAGAACGTGCAAGAATATAACACGTTACGCACCTTTGCTCCACTGTCGCTATGGTTAAGTGACAGAGGTAGGGAGTCGGGGTCTTACCTACCCTGCTCCTGTGCGGTTACCACTTATGGCACCATGGTCAGTCGTGGTGGAGAATCGGGTCCTGACTGCGCAGGGCTCCCCTGATTTCCGCGTTTTTATCCCGACCCGCAGAGCGGGTGCTGCCGACGTTGCGGGCAGCTCCAGGAATGGTGGGCGTTGACTCACATCTGGAGGCGCCGGTATGTAGGTCCTTGCTGGCCTTCCGGTTTGACCCCGTGGCCTGGAATATGGAGTTTTCCTGGCCGTTTGTCTGGTCAAGGTGTGCGACCTCATAAGACCCACTGTCTTGGCGTGGTCGTCTAAATCCCTGACCTGCTTCAGAAGGTCTTCCCCGAATAGTTGTCTGGGTGGTGGTGTTGGAGATGCTCTGCACAGCCCCGCAAATTTGGGATTTAGCCTGAGCTTGATGGCACTTTTTCGAAACGCATTTATTTCGTATTGCGTGTTACATAATAATTCAAGAGCATCCTCCTGTTCGGTGTACATGTCCATCCCGTCCACCGACCTCGCAAAAGCGGTAATCCCAGATGTGAGCAGTTTTAGGATTTTCTGTAATTTTTACTTCCTGTGCTCTTATGCCCGGGCTTATATTGCTCCAAATAGGCATGTTTACAATAGGTACATTGAGTGAGTTACAATTACTCGGTGCCTTGTACCCATTCATGGCCTCCGCAAGGACCTGATCCTGTAGCTGGTGGTTGGTGAAGAAATCAATGGTAGCGGCCAGTTTAGTTTTGAGAGGTTGTCCCGATGATTCGGGTAACGCAAACTTGGCTGCCACGTCCAAAAGTTCTTCCTGAGGAACCTCAGGTGCCACTGGTTCATGTACCAAGATATCCTCTTCTCCTGGCTGCCTCATGCTACCAATTGACGATGGGGATATATCCAAAAGTCCCCGGAACTGGACATTTCCTGCCGTTGATTTTGCTGCAGGATCCGTTCCATCATCCTCTCCATCCGTTCAATGCGCCCTTCATGGTGCGTAAATGGGAGGTCAGAGCCCTCATGCCCGAAGGAACTCCTGAGGCTGCTATCATCGGCCCGTACCTCATCGAGGTAATCTCGGTGCCGTGACGAAAAGTCGCTGCCAGCCGCCTCAGCGAAGCTGTACGACTCCCGCGCGGATCTGCTCATTCGCCTCCTTGGATGAGCTAGGCCCGACTGCCTCAAAGGGCATATGCGGTGTGAAGTTGGCACCTGACGCCGCGGCGTGGTGACCCGACATCCGCGCGGGCTTGCCACCTGTCCTACTCCTGGACTCAGGCGGCGTACGGTCCCGTCCTGCCGCTATTGGGGGATGCAGTGACCGTGGCGAGACCACCTGTATGACTCCACCTGGTCCAACTAGGTGGTGAGTCTACACTGGCCCTCCCTGGTCTGCCAGTGGACTCGGGTCTCGGTAAACCACCAGTCCGCAATCTAGCGGTCTCTGGTGAAATTCCTGCCCTAAAAGGGCTTTGTTATTGAGTTCTATCCCTGGCTCTTTCACGAGGGCTCGGGGAGAAGGGCCGTGCAACAGCATGTGAAACCCGTTTGCTCATATCAGCCAACGATTCTCTTCCTGTTGGCGATAGTGAAAAATGGAGTCAGGGTCTACCTGCTCCGGCGCCGTACCGACTTCCTGCTCTGCGGGTACCCCGCTTGTACACAGCTGTGTCAGTGGGTCGGGTCCTGTAATCACAGGGCTCCCCGACTTTTGCGCCTTTTTCCCGGCCCGTCTAGCGGGTGCTGTCGTTGTAGAGAGCTCCGGGAATAATGGCCGACGACTCCTTTCGGAAGTCCTGCAGCCTGTACTCCTCTTATCCATGTCCCTGTTGGAGAAAACACAATTCAAAACAGCAGGGACAACCAGCTCAAGGTTGCCTGTACTTACCTGAGTGGCCCTTATGAAGGGCTGGTGGTGAGCCGCGCTCTACGGGCTAGCCCCCGGGTATGCAAACCGACAGCCCACAGACCTAGCGGGCTGCGGTGCAGATGTGAGCTGTCGTTCTGCCATTGCTGCGCAATGGTGAGTGTTGAGCCCGGACCCCACAGGGTCAACGAGCTGCCCCATTGTAAAAATAAGTTGGGCTTAGAACAACATGATAATGGCTGCAACTCCATTCCCTCTTAATTACAGCACTGGGATAATGCAGGCTGTGTAGAGTTGAGTTGGGGCTAACCCCTTACTCTCAGTAAATGCCGACAGCCCACAGTATCGTGTGGGCTGCGGTGTAAGTCGGGCTGCTGCTCTGCAATTGTTAACCGCGAATGGCGAGCCTGCAAGCCCCTAGTTCAATATAAATGCCGACAGCCCGCAGTATCCTTGCGGGCTGCGGTGTAAAATCGGGCTGTGCTCTGCCGTTGCTTACTGCACACGGCAAGTCTGCAAGTCCCTACTTCAATATAAATGCCGACAGCCCGCAGTATCCTGTGGGCTGCGGTGTAAGTCGGGCTGCTGCTCTGCCATTGCTAACCGCGAAAGGCGAGCCTGCAAGCCCCTACTTCAATATAAATGCCGACAGCCCGCAGTATCCTTGCAGGCTGCGGTGTAAAATCGGGCTGTTGCTCTGCCGTTGCTTACTGCATACGGCGAGTCTGCAAGCCCCTACTTACTTATAAATGCCGCCAGGTCAAAGTCCCCGGAACCTATAAATTCATGAAAATGAGATTTAAAAATTATTTTATATTGTGGATTATTGTGTGAATGTTATTTGGACACTTAGGCAATTAAAAAAAAAGTTTATCTTTTCTTAAGAAATGGATAGATGTTTAGATCTACTCATTGAATTTTGTAATTAGCTACAATTAGATAACTAACTAATTATATGCTCTAATTTCAGGTCATCCAAGTAAGATTGTTTCATATTTGTTTCAGAATGCTTCAATCTATAATAACTGAAAATTTCATTGAGTTCCCTTAATTTTTAAGAAAGTTATGGGCTTTTGACTTTTCCAGATCACAGCTTTTGAGTTAAGTCAATTGAAAGGCAATGGGGAGCAAGATGCTAATTTCCGAGTAGGAAAATGGCCATAACTTTCTTAATACTGAAGATATGAAAGTGAATTAGGTGTCAAATTGAACTTCTCTTTATGCTTTATCTGATGGGATAAATTGCAGACTTGATTTGTTAAATCTCAGAATTTTGTAACATTGCTACCCTTTGCTCCCTCGCCCCCCCCACCCCCAAACAATGTGAACCCACCCCCACCTGGCTCCCTACCCCCTTCCTGGGCTCACTTGACCCCTCTCTCTCCCCCAGTTCCCTGCCCCCCCATTCATCCCCCTCGGCACCAAACCCACTCCCCCTTGAATCCTCCCCCTCCCTTTGCTCCCTGTTTCCCCGCAACTCACTTCACCCCCCTTTCCACCTCCAGCCTCTCACCCCCCCTCCCTCCACACTCCCTCTCTCCTTCTCCCTCTCTCCATCTTTCTCTCACCAGGGTCCGGGGTCTCAGCACCGGTTCATCTTCACCTTGTTCCCGCCTGGAGGACCGGCCCGGAGGACCACGGCCGCTCGGCTCACCCCGCCTGGAGGACCGGCCCGGAGGACCACAGCCGCTCGGCTCACCCCGCCTGGAGGACCGGCCCGGAGGACCACAGCCGCTCGGCTCACCCCGCCCGCCCGCGAGAGTGAAGGACACGGGACGATACAGAGCGACATCACGTGGTGACGGGAGCCAGCGGTCCTCCAGGCGGGCGAGCGGATCACAGATGGTCCTCCAGGCCAGACGGGGCGAGCCGAGCGCCGTTGGTCCTCCGGGCCGGTCCTCCAGGCGGGGGGGGGGGGGGGGGGGCGGAGCGAGGCTGGGACTGAGAGAGAGAGACAGCGCGGGGTTGGCGGTTGGTGACGTGGAGCGGGAACAAGATGGAGATGAACCGGCGCTGAGACCCCGGACCCTGGTGAGAGAAAGATGGAGAGAGGGAGGGAGGGAGGGAGGGAGAGACCCTCAACCCCCTCACACACCCACTGACCCACTCACACTCACTCACTCACTCACTCACACGGCTGCTCTCACCCACCCACACACACACCCTCCCCCGTTCGGCCCATTTCACTCCTGCTAGCCCACACTTGGCATTGTCTGAATCGGGTCCACGTTCCCCACATCCCCTCTCACTGAGAAACACAGAGATACAGAGAGAGAGAGAAAGATAGAGACAGAGAGAGAGAGGGAGTGAGGGAAACAGAGACAAAGAGAGAGGGACAGAGAGAGAGGAAGGGAGAGACAGAGAGAGAAATACAGACAGATAGAGAGAGACAGAGAGAGAGAGAGAGAGACAGAGAAAGTTTCAGACAGAGGGAGACAGACTGAGAGAGAGAGACAGACAGACAGAGAGAGAAAGTTTCACAGAGAGAGAGACAGAGAAAGTTTCAGAGAGAGGGGGACAGAGAGAGAGAGAGTTTGTCAGAGAGAATGTGAGAGTGAGAGAGAGACAGAGAGGGAAAGAGAAACATAGAAACATAGAAATTAGGTGCAGGAATAGGCCATTCGGCCCTTCGAGCCTGCACCGCCATTCAATATGATCATGGCTGATCATCCAACTCAGTATCCCGTACCTGCCTTCTCTCCATACCCTCTGATCCCCTTAGCCACAAGGGCGACATCTAACTCCCTCTTAAATATATCCAATGAACTGGCCTCAACTACCCTCTGTGGCAGAGAATTCCAGAGACCCACCACTCTCTGTGTGAAAAAATTTCTTCTCATCTCGGTCCTAAAGGATTTCCCCCTTATCCTTAAGCTGTGACCCCTTGTCCTGGACGTTCCCAACATCGGGAACAATCTTCCTGCATCTAGCCTGTCCAACCCCTTAAGAATCTTGTAAGTTTCTATAAGATCCCCTCTCAATCTCCTAAATTCTAGAGAGTATAAACCGAGTCTATGCAGTCTTTGTTCATAAGACAGTCCTGACATCCCAGGAATCAGTCTGGTGAACCTTCGCTGCACTCCCTCTATGGCAATAATGTCCTTCCTCAGATTTGGAGACCAGAACTGTACGCAATACTCCAGGTGTGGCCTCACCAAGACCCTATACAACTGAAGTAGAACCTCCCTGCTCCTATACTCAAATCCTTTTGCTATGAAAGCTAACATACCATTGGCTTTCTTCACTGCCTGTTGTACCTGCATGCCTACTTTCAATGACTGGTGTACCATGACACCCAGGTCACGCTGCATCTCCCCTTTTCCTAATCGGCCACCATTTAGATAGTAGTCGGTTTTCCTATTTTTGCCACCAAAGTGGATAACCTCACATTTATCCACATTATACTGCATCTGCCAAACATTTGCCCACTCACCCAGCCTATCCAAGTCACCTTGCATTCTCCTAGCATCCTCCTCACAGCTAACACTGCCCCCCAGCTTAGTGTCATCCGCAAACTTGGAGATATTGCCTTCAATTCCCTCATCCAGATCGTTTATGTATATTGTAAATAGCTGGGGTCCCAGCACTGAGCCTTGCGGTACCCCACTAGTCACTGCCTGCCATTGTGAAAACGACCCGTTAACTCCTACTCTTTGGTTCCTGTTTGCCAGCCAGTTCTCTATCCACATCAATACTGAACCCCCAATGCCATATGCTTTAAGTTTATATACTAATCGCTTATGTGGGACCTTGTCGAAAGCCTTCTGGAAGTCCAGATACACCACATCCACTGGTTCTCCCCCATCCACGCTACTAGTTACATCCTCAAAAAATTCCACAAGATTCGTCAGACATGATTTACCTTTCGTAAATCCATGCTGACTTTGTCCAATGATTTCACCACTTTCCAAATGTGCTGCTATCCCATCTTTAATAACTGACTCTAGCAGTTTCCCCACTACCGATGTTAGACTAACTGGTCTGTAATTCCCCGTTTTCTCTCTCCCCCCTTCTTAAAAAGAGGGGTTATGTTTGCTACCCGCCAATCCTCAGGAACTACTCCAGAATCTAAAGAGTTTTGAAAGATTATCACTAATGCATCCACTATTTCCGGAGCTACTTCCTTAAGTACTCTGGGATGCAGCCTATCTGGCCCTGGGGATTTATCGGCCTTTAATCCATTAGAGAGACACAGAGAGAACGAGAGAGCCAGACATACAGAGAGAGACAGTCAGAAAGATGGAGAGAGAGAGGGGGACCCCCTCACCCACACCCCCCGTCACCCACACCCCCACCACTTCACACCCCCTCCCCCACTGACTGCTCCCCCTGCTCCTACACCCTCACTCACCTCCCACTTTGCCCCCTCAGGTTGAACCGGCCGCGCCTCATAGGGGGGAGGGGGAGGGTTGGGTCAGGCCAGGCAGCATCTGTGGAGAAGATAGACACAAAGGACTAGAGGGTGTGAGCTACAGGAAGAGGTTGAGTTGGCTGGGTCATGCGCAGGTCAGGCAGCATCTGTGGAGAAAAGAGAATGTTTTTTTGGTCACGACCCTTCTTCTGCAGACCTGAAACGTGGCCTATCCACGTTGAATAGAGATGCTGCCTGACATAGAAACATAGAAAATAGGTGCAGGAGGAGGCCATTCTGCCCTTCGAGCCAGCACCGCAATTGATTGTGATCATGGCTGATCGTCCCCTATCAATAACCCGTGCCTGTCTTCTCCCCACATCCCTTGACTTCACTAGCCCCCTAGAGCTCTCTCTAACTCTCTCTTGAATCCATCCAGTGATGTGGCCTCCACTGCCGTCTGTGGCAGGGAATTCCATAAATTCACAACTCTCTGGGTAAAAAGGTTTTTTATCACCTCAGTCTTAAATGACCCCCCATTTATTCTAAGGCTGTGGCCCCTGGTTCTGGACTCTACCAACATTGGGAACATTTTTCCTGCATCTAGCTTGTCCAATCCTTTTATAATTTTATATGTTTCTATAAGATAACCCCTCATCCTTCTAAACTCCAGTGAATGCAAGCCTAGTCTTTTCAATCTTTCCTCATATGACCGTGCCGCCATCCCAGGGATCAATCGTGTGAACATACGCTGCACTGCCTAAATGACAAAGATGTCCTTCTTCAAATTAGGAGACAAAAACTGTACACAATACTCCAGATGTGGTCTCACCAGAGCCCTATACAACTGCAGAAGAACCTCTCCTATACTGAAAACCTCTTGTTATGAAGACCACCATTCCATTAGCTTTCTGTACTGCCTGCTGTACATGTAAGCCAACTTTCAGTGACCAGTTAACAAGGACACCCAGGTCTCGCTGGACCTCCCCCTTACCTAACCTAACACAGTTGAGATAATAATCTGCCCCCTTGTTTCTGCCGCTAAAGTGGAAAACCTCACATTTATCTATATTATACTGCATCTGCCATGCATCTGCCCACTCACTCAACCTGTTCAGGTCACCCTGCAACCTCCTAACATCCTCTTCACAGTTCACACTGCCACCCAGCTTCGTTTCATCCACAAACTTGGTAGCGTTGCTCCTAATTCCCTCTTCCAAATCCTTAATATATATGGTAAACTGTTGCGGCCCCAACACCGAGCCTTGCGGCACTCCACTCGCCACTGCCTGCCATTCTGAAAAGGACCAGGTCACTCCTACTCTTTGCTTCCTGTCTGCCAACCAATTATCTATCCATGTCAACACCCTACCCCCAATACCATGTGCTCTAATTTTAGTCACCAGTCTCCCGTGCGGGACATTATCAAAGGCTTTCTGAAAGTCTAGATACACTACTTCCACTGAAACCCCGTCATCCATTTTACTTGTCACACCCTCAAAATATTTCCCGAAGATTAGTCAAGCATGATTTCCCTTTCATAAATCCATGTTGACTTGGACTAATCGTTTTACTGCTATCCAAATGCCCCATTATTACCTTATTAATAATTGACTCCAGCATCTTTATCACCACCACAGTCAGGCTAACCGGTCTGTAATTCCCCGTTTTCTCTCTGGCTCCTTTCTTGAAAAGTGGGATAACATTTACTATCCTCCAATCCACAGGAACTGATCCTGAATCTATTGAACATTGGAAATGATCACCAATGCATCCACTATTTCTAGAGCCTACTCCCTGAAGACCCTGGGATGCAGACCATTAGGCCCATGGCATTTATCATCCTTCAGTCCCATTTGCCTACCCAATACTATTTCTCGCCCCATGAAAATTTCTTTCAGTTCCTCAACCCCCTTAGAACCTCTGTCCTCCAGTACATCTGGGAGATTGTTTGTGTCGTCCTTAGTGAAGACAGATCCGAAGTACCTATTCAACTCTTCTGCCATTTCCCCGTTGCCCATAATAATTTCACCCGTGTCTGCCTTCAAGGGACCCACATTTGACTTTGTTACTCTTTTTCCCTCAACACATCTAAATAAGCTTTTACTGCCCTTCGCCCACACCCGCACACCCCCCTCACCCACACACACCCCCCTCACCCACACCCCCCTCACCCACACCCCCCTCACCCGCACACACCCCCTCACCCGCACACCCCCACCCCTCACCCACACCCCCCTCACCCACACACACACCCCTCACCCACACACCACTCACCCCCACACACCCCCCTCACCCGCACACCCCCCTCACCCGCACACCCCCACCTCACCCCCTCCCCCCCTCACCCACACACACACCCCCCTCACCCCCTCACCCCCTCCCCCCTCGCCCCGCACACACACCCCTTCCCCCACACACCCCCCCTCCCCCACACACACCCCCCCTCCCCCACACCCCCCCCCTCCCCCACACAAACCCCCGTCATCCACACACACCCCCCTCGCCCGCACACACCCACCCTCACCCACACACACACCCCTCACCCACACACGCCCCCCACACCCACATACCCCCCCTCACCCCCGCCCCCCCATCACACACACCCACACCCTCACCCACACACCCCCCCCGCCCACACACACACCCTCCTCACCCACACACACACACCCCCCTCACACACACAACACACACACCCTTACCCACACCCCCCCACCCACACTACACCCTCCTCACCCACATACCCCCCTCACCCACACACACACCCCTCATCGACACACCCCCCCTCACCCACAGACCCCCCCTCACTCACACACACACCCCCTCACCCACACACCCCCCCTCACCCACACACACACCCCTCATCCACACACCCCCCTCACCCAAACACACCCCCCTCACCCACACACCCCCCCTCACCCACACACCCCCCCTCACCCACACACACCCCTCACCCACACACACCCCTCACCCACACCCCCCCTCACCCACACACCCCTCTCACCCACAGACCCCCTTACCCACACCCCCCTCCTCACCCGCACACCCCCTCACCCACACACAACCCCCTCACCCACACACCGCCTACACCCACACAACCCACACACACCCCCCTCACACATACACCCCCTCACCAAATCACTCTCCCCGTCACCATCACACCCTCCCTCACCCACATGCATGCCCCTCAGCCACACACCCCCCTCACCCACACACCCCCCCCACCCTCACACACCCCCTCACCCACAGACACACCCCTCACTCACGACCCCTCACCCACACACACAACCCCCTCACCCACACACACACCCCCGTCACCCACACACCCCCCTCACCCACACTCACACCCCCCTCACCCACACACACCCCCTCACACACACACACCCCCTCACCCACACACACCCCTCCTTACCCACACAAACCCCTCTCACCCACACCCCCCCTCACCCACACTCCCCCCTCACCCACACTCCCCCTCACCCACACACCCCCCTCACCCACACACACCCCTCACCCCACACACCCCCCTCACCCCACACACACCCCCTCACCCACACACACCCCCTCACCCACACACACCCCCCTCACCCACAGACACCCCCCTCACCCACACACACACCCCTCACCCACACACACAACCCCCTCCACCCACACACACCCCTCACCCCACACACACACCCGCCTCACCCACACACACACCCCTCACCCACACCCCCCCCTCTCCCACACCCCCCCACCCACATACACCCCCCTCAACCACACCCCCCCTCACACACACCCCCCCCTCACCCACACCCCCCCCTCACCCACACACCCCCCTCACCCACACACCACCCTCCCCCACACACCCCATCACCCCCATCACTCTCACCCCCCTCTCACCCACACACCCCCTCACCCACACACACCCACACACACCCCCCCTTACCCACACACACACCCCCTCACCCACACACACCCCCTCACCCACACACCCCCCCCTCACCCACACAAACCCCCCCTCACCCACACCCGCCCCTCACCCCACACACACCCCGCACCCACACACACACCCACACACACCCCCCTCACCCACACACACCCCCCTCACCCACACACACCCCCCTCACACCACACACACCCCCCTCACCCACACACCACCCTCACCCAAACTCACCCACACACACCCCCCTCACCCACACTCATCCACACCCCCCCCTCACCCACACACACACCCCCTCACCCACACAACCCCCCCTCACCACACACACACACCCCTCATCAACACACCCCCCCTCCACCCACACACCCCCCCTCACCCACACACACACCCCATCACCCACACACCCCCCCTCGCCCACACACACACACCCCTCACCCACACACACCCCTCACCCACACACACCCCCCTCACCCACATACACCCCCCTCACCCACATACACACACCTCACCCACACACAGCCCTCACCCACACACACCCCTCACCCACACACACCCCTCACCCACACCCCCTCTCACCCACAGACCCCCTCACCCACAGACCCCCTCACCCACAGACCCCCTCACCCACAGACCCCCTCAACCACACCCCCCCCTCACCCACACACCCCCTCACCCACACACACCCCCCTCACCCACACACCGCCTACACCGCCTACACCCACACAACCCCCTCACCCACACACCCCCCCTCACCCACACCCCCCCATCACCCACACACACACCCCCCTCACCCAAATCACTCTCCCCGTCACCATCACACCCCCCCCTCACCCACACGCATGCCCCGCACCCACACCCCCTCACCCACAGTCACACCCCTCACCCACACCCCTCCCTCACCCACACACCCCCCTCACCCATACACACCCCTCACCCACACACACCCCTCACCCACACCCACCCCCCCTCACCCACACACCCCCCCCCACCCTCACACACCCCCCTCACCCACAGACACACCCCTCACACAACCCCTCACCCACACACACAACCCCCTCACCCACACGCACACCCCCGTCACCCACACACCCCCCTCACCCACACCCCCCCTCACCCACATACCCCCCTCACCCACACCCCCCCCTCTCCCACACACACCCCTCACCCACACACCCCCCTCACCCACACATACACCCCCTCACCCAAATCACTCTCCCTCGTCACCATCACACCCCCCCTCACCCACACGCATGCCCCTCACCCACACACCCCCCCCCTCACCCACACACACACCCCCCTCACCCACACACACCCCTCACCCACAGACACACCCCCTCACCCACACACACAACCCCCTCACCGACGCACCCTCCTCACCCACCCCCCCCTCACGCACCCACCCCTCACCCACACACACCCCCTCACCCACACACACCCCTCACCCACACACACCCACACACCCCCCCTCACCCACACACCACCCTCACCCACACACACCATCACCCACATCAGTCTCACCCCCCCTCACACACACACCCCCCCCTCATCCACACACACACATACCTCTCACCC
>OY740828.1:3371240-3407434 GCA_963514005.1 Raja brachyura | reverse complement strand
GAGGGAGTGACAGAGCCAGAGAGAGACACACACAGGAGAGAGAATGCGGGAGACAGAGAGAAATACAGCGAATGATTGAGACACAGAGAGAGAGACAGAGAGAGAGAGGCAGTGAGAGAGGGAGAGAGAAAGATAGACACTCAGAAACAGAGACAAAGAGGGAGAGACAGAGAGAAATACAGAGAGAAACAGACCGAGAGAGACGGGGAGAAAGAGGGAGAGAGAGAGACACACACAAAAGGAGAGAGGGAGAGAGAAAGACACTCGGAACAAGAGAGACAGAGAGAGACACAGACAGAGGAGAGACATGGTGAGAGCAGAGAGAGAGACAGACAGACAGACAGATGGAGGGAGAGAGAAATAGAGGAGAGGCAGGGAGAGTGGGACAGACAGAGAGAGACAGACAGTGAGAGACAGATACAGAGAGAGGGTGAGTGACAGAGAGAGACAGAGACAGATACAGAGAGAGAGAGAGACACACACACATAGAGACAGAGTGGGAGAGAGACAGACAGAGACACAAAGGGAGAGAGGCAGGGAGAGAGAGACACACGCACACAGAGGGAGACAGAGAGAGAGAGAGAGAGAGTGAGAAACAGAGACCAAGAGATGAGAGAGACAGACAGAGACAAAATGAAAGAGTTGACAGACAGGAGAGAGAGACAGATAGAGATCGAGAGTGAGGGGGAGAAATAGAGAGACAGACACAGAGAGAATGAGAGAAAGAGACAGACAGAGATAGGCAGCGAGAGAGGCAGTGAGAGAGGGAAAAAGAGAGAAGACACTGAGAAAGAGAGCGACACGGAGAGGGAGGGGGGGGAGACACAGACAGATAGAGAGAGAGAAACAGAGAGAGAGAGTGAGCGACAGAGTGTGAGGCAGAGAGACAGAGGGAAACTGAGAGAGAGACCGGGAGAGAGACAGACAGACAGAGAGAGAGAAGGAGAAACGGAGATGGACAGAGTGAGACAAACACAGAGAGAGAGTGGGAGAGAGAATTAGAGACACACCGAAAGACAGAGAGAGGGAGAGGGTCAGGGACAGAGAAAGCGACACAGAGAGAGAGTGGGAGACAGAGAGAGGGAGAGTGAAAGACAGACAGAGAGAGAGAGAGAGACATAAAGAGATGGAGAGAGAGAGACAGAGATAGGCAGCAAGTGAGAGACACAGAGAGAGAGCGAGAGAGACAGAGGGAAAGACAGATAGAAACAGAGAGAGGGAGAGACAGAGTTAGACAGACAGAGAGAGAGAGAGAGAGAGAGAGAGTGACCAAGGGAGTGACAGCCAGCCAGAGAGAGACACACGGAGAGAGAAAGGGGGCGGGAGGGACAGAGAGAAAGACAGCGAGAGAGTGAGATGCAGAGAGAGAGGGGCAGCGAGAGAGGGAGAGAGAAAGAGAGACAGGCTCAGAAAGAGACAGAGAAATACAGAGAGAGAGACGGGGAGAAAGACAGAGAGAGACAAAAGGAGAGAGGGGAGAGAGAAAGAGACACTCAGAACGAGAGAGACACAGACAGAGAGAGAAAGGGGTGAGAGGCAGAGAGACAGAGAGGGAGGGAGAGAGAAATAGACAGACAGGGAGAGAGATACAGAGAGAGGGAGACAGAGAGAGACAGACACGGAGAGAGACACAGAGAGAGACAGACAAAGGGAGAGACAGGCAGGGAGAGGGAGGGAGAGACAGAGAGAGAGAGAGAGAGAGAGACAGACAGAGAGAGAGCAAAAGAGACAGAGAGACCAGAGACAGAGTGAGAGAGACAGACAGAGACAAAGAGAGAGAGACAAAGGGGGGAGAGAGAGAGACAGACAGAGAGAAAGGGAGAGGCAGGGAAACAGAGAGAGAGAGAGAGAGAGGAACAGAGAGACAGACAGACAAAGAGAGAGAGAGGGAGAAACAGAGACAGACAGAGAGAGACAGAGACACAGAGAGAGACCGAGAGAAGGAGACAAACAGAGAGAGAGACACTGAGAGACAGAGAGGGGCAGAGAGAGAGAGGCAGTGAGAGAGAGAGGAAAAGAGAGAAAGAGACAGCGAAAGAGAGCAACACGGAGAGAGAGAGAGAGAGAGAGGGGAGACAGACAGAGAGAGAGAGAGAGAGAGAGAGAGAGAGAGAGAGAGAGACAGACACAGAGAGAGAGAGACAATGAGTGGGTGACAGAGAAATAGAGTGTGGGTGACAGATACGGAGTGAGAAACATTGAGAGATACAGAAAGAGTGAGACACGGAGAGAGAGATACACAGAGAGACAGAGAAGGGGAGACAGAGGAGAGAGAGACAGACAGAGAGAGGGGGAAACAGAGAAAAAGAGAGAGAGACCAGACAGAGAGAGAGAGAGACAAACAGAGATAGGGAGAGACAGAGAGAAATGGAGGGACAGAGAGAGAGAGAGACTGATACAGAGAGAGACTGAGAGAGACAGATACAGAGAGACACAAAGGGGGAGGGAGACAGAGAGAGTGGCAGAGGGAGAGAGATACAGAGAGAGACAGACAAGGAGAGAGAGAGAGCGTGAACGTCAGAGGGAGAAACAGAGCGAAACTCAGAGAGAGAGAGAGACTGGGAGAGAGAGAGAGACAGACAGACAGACACACAGAGAGAGGAAGAAACAGAGAGAGACACACAGAGAATGTGAGACAGAGGCAGCGAAAGAGAGGGAGACAAAGAGGGAGAGAGAGTGACACAGAGAGAGACCAGACAGAGAGAGAGAGAGACAAATAGGGAGAGACAGAGAGAGAGAGAGAGACTGATACAGAGAGAGAGACTGAGAGAGACAGATACAGAGAGACACAAAGGGGGAGGGAGACAGAGAGAGTGGCAGAGGGAGAGAGATACAGAGAGAGACAGACAAGGAGAGAGAGAGAGAGCATGAACGTCAGAGGGAGAAACAGAGCGAAACTCAGAGAGAGAGAGAGAGAGAGAGAGAGAGAGACTGGGAGAGAGAGACTGGGAGAGAGAGACAGACAGACATACAGAGAGAGGAAGAAACAGAGAGAGAGACACAGAGAATGTGAGACAGAGGCAGCGAAAGAGAGGGAGACAAAGAGGGAGAGAGAGTGACACAGAGACAGAGTGAGAGAAAGACAAACAGACACAGAGCGAGTGAGAGAGAAAGACAGTGAGAGAGAGAGACCGACAGAGGGAGAGAGACAGAAAGAGACAAAGACGGGGAGAGAGAGACGTGCACACACAGAGGCAGCGAGAGAGAGACAGACATGCGGAGATGCAGAGGGAGATAGAGAGAAAGAAACAGACAGAGAGAGGGACAGAGAGAAACAGAGAAAGAGACTGACTCAGAAAGTCAGACAGAGAGAGAGATAGGGAGAGAGAGATGGACAGAGTGAGTGACAGAGTGAGAGAGACGCACAGAGACAGAGTGGGAGAGAGAGAGAGACCGAGAGAGAGACCGAGAATGAGAAAGACAGAGAGAGGAGAGAGAGACAGACAGAGTAAGAGGGAGACAGAAAGTGAGACACGGAGAGAGAGAAACACACAGAGAGGGGGAGACAGAGAGGTGGGAGACAGGGAGAAGAGAGATAGAGAGAGACAGAGACAGATAGAAACATAGAGAGGGGCAGAGAGACAAACACAGAGAGAGGGGGAGACAGAGTGACCGAAACAGAGAGAGAGGGAGACAGACAGACAGAGAGAGTCAGAGAGATAGGCACAGGGAGAGAGAAAGACAGTGAGAGACACAGAGAGAGGGGGAGAGAGAGAGATAGCGAGAGAAAGAAAGACACAGAGAGGGAGAAATAGATAGAGGTACAGAGAGAGAGAGGGGGGACAGAGAGAGGGAGAGGGAGAGCGACAGACAGACAGAGTGAAAGACAGACAGAGAGAGAGAGAGACAGAGAGACAAAGAGATGGAGAAGATACAGAGACAGGCAGCGAGTGAGAGACACACAGAGAGAGCGAGAGAGACAGAGGGAAAGACAGATAGAGACAGAGTGAGGGGGACAGAGAGAGAGTGACCGAGGGAGTGACAGAGCCAGAGGGAGAGGCACCGGGGGGGAGAGAGAAAGGGGGAGGGAGAGACGGAGAGAAAGGGGGGGGAGGGAGGCAGAGAGAGAGGCAGAGAGAGAGAGAGAGAAATACAGAGAGAAACAGAGATGGGAAGAAAGACAGAGAGGGAGAGAGAAAGAGACAAAAGGACAGAAGGAGAGAGGGAGAGAGAAAGAGAGACAGACTCAGAACGAGAGAGACACAGACAGAGACAAAGAGAGAGGGAGGGAGAGAGAAATAGAGAGAGGCAGTGAAAGACAGACAGACAGAGAGAGACAGAGACAGACATGGAGAGAGAGACACACACAGAGACAGAGAATGGGAGAGAGACAGGCAAGAGAGACAGAGACGCAAAGGGAGAGAGACAGAGGCAGGGAGAGTGGGGGAGAGAGATACAGAGAGAAAAAGAGACAGAGAGAGACAGACGGAGGCAAAGAGAGAGAGATGGAGAGACAAAGGGAGAGAGAAACAGGGAAAAAAGAGACTGGGAAACACAGAGAGAGAGAGAATGAGGAACAGAGAGACAGACAGACAAAGGGGGGGAGAAACAGAGAGACGGACAGAGAAAGACAGAGACACGGAGAGACTGAGAGAAAGAGACAAACAGAGAGATAGGCAGCGAGAGAGAGACATGGAGAGACAGAGCGGGGCAGAGAGAGAGATAGAGGCAGCGAGAGAGAGGAAAAGAGAGAAAGAGGCAGACTCTGAAGGGGAGCGACACGGAGAGAGAGAAACAGAGACAGAGGGAGAGGGAGAGAGAAAGAGACACTCAGACAGAGAGAGAGAGAGGGACGGTGAGAGACAGAGCGAGAGGGAGAGACAGACAGAGAGAGAGACAGAGTGGATGACAGAGTGAGAGACATTGAGAGATGCAGAGAGAGTGAGACACGGAGAGAGCAACACACACACAGACGGGGAGAGAGGGAAAAAGACACACACACACACACACACACACACACACACACACACACACACACACACACACACGGAGGCAGCAAGAGGGAGAGAGAGACAGACTGAGAAAGAGTGAGACCGAGAGAGAGAGACAGGGAGAGACAGACAGGGTGAGAGAGACAGAGAGCGGGAGAGAAATAGAGAGGCAGAGAGAGAGGGAGAGACTACAGAGAGACAGATACAGAGAGAGGGGGTGACAGAGTGAGAGATACAGAGAGAGACATAGAGAGATAGACACAGAGAGAGACACACACTCAGAGACAGAGGGAGAGAGAGACAGGCAGAGAGAGACAGAGAAACACAAAGGGAGAGAGACAGAGGGCAAGAGAGGCAGAAAGAGAGAAACAGACAAAGAGAGAGGGATAGACAGAGACACACACACAAAGAGAGAGGGAGACAGGGAGAGAGAGAGAGAGGCAGATAGAGAGGGAGAGAGAAACAGACAGACAGAGAGAGAGAGAGCACGACAGAGGGGGAGATGGAGGGAGAGAGACGGAGAGAGTGAGAGAGAGAAAGGGAGACCGAGACAGAGTGCTGGAGTAACTCAGTGGGTCAGGCAGCATCTGTGTAGAGAATGAATGGGTGACATTTTGAGTCGAGACCCTTTGGTTTAGTTTAGTTTAGTTCAGAGATGCAGCGTGGAAACAAGTCTTTCGACCCACGGAGTCCGCGCGGACAATTTTGCGCAGGCCGATTAATCTACAACCCTGAACGTCTTTGAAATGTTGGAGGAAACTGGAGCACCCGGAGGAAAAACCCACACGGGTTAAGGGGAGAACGTGCAATCTCCGCACAGAGAGCAGCCATAGTCAGGATCGAAACAAGGTCTCTGGCGGTGAGGCAGCAACTGTACCGTGCAGAATTACATAACGGTTTCCTTCGCCATAAATGCACCCAATATGTGCTAGTAATGTCCTGTTTGCCAGCTTGTTGACCCTCTGTGTTCCCCTCCTGCTGGGTTTAGTAGCCGTTGTTGTGGACGGAGAGACGGGGACGTGAGCAGCCATTGAGGGCGGCCAGGGTGCCGGTGACCCCCTTCAACTGCTCGGTGTGCGGGCTGAGCTTCGAGGGGCTGAGCTTCGATGGAGGACCACATGACTGGGCACAACAAGGAGAAGCGTTATCAGTGTGACGTGTGTGGCAAGGCCTGGCAGAGACCGAGCCATCTGGAGATTCACCGGCGGGTTCACACGGGAGAACGCCCCATCGACTGTTCGGAGTGCGGCAAGAGCTTCACCCGCTACGCCAACCTGCTGCAGCACAACCGTGTGCACTCCAGCGAGAGGCCCTTCACCTGTTCCCACTGTGGCAAGAGCTTCAAGACGACGAATGACCTGAAGATCCACCGGCAGGTGCACACGGGCGAGAAGCCCAATGGCTGCTCCACCTGCGGGAAGAGCTTTGCCCGGTTGTCGGGGCTGCGGGATCACCGGCGGGTGCACAGCGGTGAGCGGCCCTTCACCTGCTCCGAATGCGGCAAAGGCTTCAAGTCGTCGCCTGAGCTGAAGGTGCACAGGCGCGTGCACACCGGGGAACGCCCCTACACCTGTGCCCAGTGCGGCAAGGGCTTCACCCAGTCCTATCACCTGCTGGTGCACCAGCGCACCCACACCGGCGAGCCTCCCTACACCTGCTCCCAGTGCAGCAAGGGCTTCACCAGCTCCACCAAGCTGCTGTCCCACCAGCAGGTGCACACCAGTGACCGTCCCTTCCCCAGCCCGGTATGTGGAGAGGGCTTTGCCATGGCCTCCCACGCCCTGTCTCACCAGCGCGTGCACTCCAGTGGCCAGCCCTACGACTGCCCGTACTGCGGTGAGCAGTTTGACAGCTCGAGGGAATTGCGTGCCCACCGACGGGCCCATGCCGGTGAGCAGCTGCTCCCACTGTGACAAGAGAGCATGGGGGCTGCGGGAGCACCAGTAATGGGGGTTGCGGGAACACCGCTGAGTTACTCCAGCACTTTTTGTCCTTTTTGTAAACCAGCATTTGCAGTTCCTTGTTTTTACACCATTCCGGTTAACCATCTCTGCACCTTCCCCAAAGCCTCCACATCAGTCCTATAATGGAGTAACCAGAACTGTATGCAATACTCCAAATGCTACCTGACCAATGTCCCTTAAAGCTGCACATATACATTCCTCTCTCTCCTCTCCCCACACTCTGCCCCCCCCCCACTCGTACACAAATTCTTTCCATTCCACCCTCTCGTGCCCCCCTCCTCTCTCTCACACATTCCCTCTCTCGCTCCCTGTGTCTCTCACACGCTCCGTCTCTCTTCTCACACTCCCTCTCTCGCTCGCTGTCTCTCTAACACACTCCCTCTCGCACCCTGTCTCTCACACACTTCCTCGACACCCCTTCCCTCCAGTGCCTCTCCCACAACCCCTCTCTCACACGCTCACACACACTCCCTCTCTCACTCGTTCTCTCTCTTGTTCTCTCGTGCACACACTCCCTCCCACACACCCAATCCTCTCTTGCTGTCTCTCACACAACCTCTCTTTCTCTCTCACACTCTCTCTCTCGCTCTCACACACACTCCCTCTCTCTCACACACTCCCTCTCTTGCTCTCTCTCACACTCCCTCTCTCTCATACCCTCTCTATTTCTCTCACTCTCACTCTCACACACTCCCTCTCTCTCTCACACACTCCCTCTCTTGCGCTCTCTCACACACCCATTCCTGCTCTCACACACTCACTCACTCTCTTACACACACAAACACTCTTACACTCACAGTCCCTCTCACACACACAACACTCCCCTTTCTCTATCTCTCACACACACACAGTCCCTCTCACTCCCCCACACAAACACTCCCGTCCTCTCACACAAACACTTCCTCACTCTCACTCACACAAACACCCCCTCTCTCTCTCACACACTCCCTCTCTCTTGCCCTCTCACACACGCATCATCTCTCACATGCACTCGCTCACTCATTCTCACACGCGCTCTCTTTTACACGCGCTCTCTCTCACACACTCTCACACATACTCTCACACATACATTCTCACACGCGCTCTTCCTCTCAAACACGCAGTCTCTCAAACTCACACACTCTCACGCACACACGCCGAACACCTCTGCTTGGTTCGCAATAACCAAACTGATCTCCCGGTGGCTCAGCACTTCAACTCCCCTTCCCATTCTGAACCCGACCTTTCTGTCTTGGGCCTCCTCCATGGCCAGAGTGAGGACCACCGTAAATTGGAGGAACAGCATCTCATATTTGCTTGCGCAGTTTGCACCCCAGCAGTATGAACATTGACTTCTCTAATTTCAGGTAGTCCTCACTTCCTCCTCCCCTTCTCAGCTGTCCCTCAGCCCACTGGCTCCACCTCTTCGTTTCTTATTCCCGCCCCCCCACCCTCACATCAGTCTGAAGAAGGGTTTTGACCCGTAAAGTTGCCTATTTACTTCGCTCCATAGATGCTGCCTCACCCGCTGAGTTTCTGCAGTATTTTTGTCTACCTTTGATTTTCCAGCATCTGCAGTTCCTTCTTAGGCATTTTAAAGTGTTTGTTAAAGACAGTTTTGACGCATTTGTGCCATGTAAATAATAAATCAAATTTATCTTGACCTCACTGTGAAAGAGTTTAATTTGGTCAAGTTTGGTTCGTAAATTAAAAATGGAAATTTGCTGAAATCCAGAAAGCAGTCAAATTCAAAAGAGAATTTCCACAACAGAATGAAGTCTGGGAAAATCTTAGAAGCTTGGTTTTTACAAATCAATGAAGCAATGTATTAACAATGTATTCACATAGAGATGTATTGTCTGGGCACAGCACCATATTAGATATCTGTGTGAACTGCCTGTCCCAGCTAAGGACAAGGTAGTGGCTTTCATCCAAGTCTTACAAGCTTGTTTTAGTTCACAGAAGGATGCCCATTCTGGAACCAAAATGGAAGTAATTTCAAAACAAAATGGAGTTAGTTGTCCTTCCGTAATGGGCAGCTGTACTGAAGCTGTGCCAAGATTTGAGAATAAGGCGGACATTGCAAATATATGGGCCCAGCCTCCCCTGTTTCCCTTTAACGACGGATCTTTCACTCAGTGTGTGGGTCAGGGGGGTATATCACCACGGTGTGTGGGGCGTGGGGTGCATCACCCTGGTGCATGAGTCGGGGGGGGGGGGGGGGGTGCATCACCCCAGTGCGTGGATTGTCACATGCAGTGCGTGGAGCACAGCGCAGGTCCCGCGCAGAAGACCCATTGTAATGTCATCAGCGAGACAATCTCGTCTATTTTCAAAGTTTTATCGGATCTATGAACATTTTCATAAATAACTCAAGAAATAAAGCATGAATTTTTCAGATCCTTTTTGAGACTCCAGGAAGAAAATCTCTACCGGAATAAGTAAACATTTTACCGTTAGCGCGTCACTTTTTCGACAAGATGTGATTGCACACAAACATCACAAACACAAATAAATACACATCCAAGATCAGAGTTTTATAACTATAGAGATATAGAGGAAAGTTTATCAAGTTCAAGTTGGAATTTATTGTCACTTGCACCAATTAACATACGGAAATATTTGAGTTACCATACAGCCATACTGAGTAAAAAGCAACAAGATACACAGCCACATAAAATAAAATCTAACATAAACATCCACCACAGCGGAATCCACATTCCTCACTGTGATGGAAGGTAATAAAGTTCAATCATCTTCCCCTTTTGTTCACCCGTGGTCAGGGCTGTTGAACCCTCCGCAGTCGCCACTCACTGCCGACACACTACATAAAAATCCCTTCAAACTTCCATGATCCAAAGACGTCCTCACGAAGAAGGCCTATGCTTGGACAGCTATCCAGCCAGAAGATGCGAAAGCATTTCAGGAGTTTGCGATATTTCTGAGAAGTATGAAATAAATGACTACCCTCTTAGACCACATGCAAGAAATGAATGTTGTTAGCAATATGAAAATGATCACTCTAAAACTGCCCTATAGACTTAAGAAAAAGATAAAGCTGGTCTGTTAGAGGAAAATTAGAATCGAGAGGCCATGTTTCCTGATCTGGGGAACTTCATAGAAAAGGAAGCACGGTTCATGTCAAATTTAGGCTATGAGAGTATTCAAGATCCTAAACCAATTGTAACTGACAAAGGTGCTACCTTTACTAAAACAAAAGGAAGATCAGGACCTAAGGGAAGTTGTTATGCTTCCACTGTAAATACCTGCAGAAACGAAAGGCCAAAAGGAAGAACATACATCTACTGTTAAGCCAAGATGGTTCTGCTTGTCATCCAGCGAGAAGAAGACAGAGGAATGACAAAGAGATGGCCCACAAGGGGAGGGAAGGGGGGCTGTCGATGACTGGTCAGGTCGGACCTTGCTTCCCATCCCAAGAATGAACACCACATTCTTGACAGGGCCAAGGAGAGCTTGTAATAGGAACACTTCTCCATCCGTTTCTCACCACGGATGGCTGACCTGCTGAGTTCTACCAGCACTTTGGAGGGGAATGGACAGGTGCCGTGTCAGGTCTGGACCCTTCTTTGGTCTGATGGAGTCGGGGGAGAAAGCTGGAAAAAAGAGATGGGTTTGGGTCAGACTCCAGGACTTGATTAGGAGGGGGGAGTTTCCTTAATGTGGAGAATTCAATGTTCATGTCATTGGGCTGTAAGCTATGAGGTGCTGTTCCTCCAGTTTGCGTGTCACCTCACTCTGGCAATGGAGGAGGCCCAGGACAGAAACATCAGTGTGGGAGTGGGAAGGGGAGTTAAAATGGTTGGCCACCGGGAGATCCAGCAGGCCTTGGAGGACCGAGCGCAAGTGTAGGGTGAAATGCACGCCTAGTCCTGATACAATAGACATTAGACAAGAGACAATAGGTGCAGGAGTAGGCCATTCGGCCCTTCGAGCTAGCACCACCATTCAATGTGATCATGGCTGATCATCCACAATCAGTACCCCATTCCTGCCTTTCCCCCATATCCCCTGACTCCACTAACATTAAGACCCCTATCTAGCTCTCGCTTTAGAGTATCCAGAGAACTTGCCTAAACTGCCCTCTGAGGCAGAGAATTCCACAGACTCACAACTCACTGTGTGAAAAAGTGTTTCCTCATCTCCATTCTAAATGGCTTACCCAATATTCTTAAACTCTGTGTGACCCCAGGTTCTGGTCCTCCCCCAACATCAGGAACATGTTTCCTGCCTCTAGCATGTTCAAATTCTTAATAATCCTATATGTTTCAATAAGATTCCCTCTCATCCTTCTAAACTCCAGAGTGTACAAGCCCAGCCGTTCTCTGTCAGCATATAACATTCCGGGAATTAGCTTGTTAACCTACGCTGCACTCCCTCAATAGCAAGAATGTCCTTCCTCAAATTTGGAGACCAAAACTGTACACAATACTCCAGGTGTGGTCTCCCTAGGGCCCGATACAACTGGAGAAGGACCTCTTTGCTCCTAAACTCAATTGCTCTTGTTATGAAGACCAACAGGTGATTCACTTTCTTCACTGCCTGCTGTACCTGCCTGCTTACTTTCAGCCACTGATGAACACGAACCCCCAGATCCCGTTGTACCTCCGCATTTCCCAACTTGACACCATTTAAATAATCTGCCTTCCTGTTTCTGCTACCAAATTGGATAACCTCACATTTCTCCACATTAAACTGCATCTGCCATGCATCTGCCCACTCCCCCAACCTGTCCAAGTCACCCTGCACTCTCATAGCATCCTCATCACAGTTCACAATGCCACTCAGCTTTGTCTCATCTACAAATTTGCTAATGTTACTTTTAAATCTATTCATTGATGTATATTGTAAATAGCTGCAGATCCAGCACCGAGCCTTGTGGCACCCTACTAGTCATTGCCTGCCATTCTGAAGGACCTGTTAATCCCTACACTTTGTTTGCTGTCTGCCAACCAATTTTCTATCCATGTCAGCACTCTACCCCCAATACCCTATGCCCTAAATTTGCCCACAAATCATCAATGTGGAACCTTAATAAATGCTCTCTGAAAGTCCTGGTACACTACATCCACTGGCTCTCCCTTGTCCATTTTCCTAGTTACATCCTCAAAGAATTCCAGAAGATTAGTCAAGCATGATTTCCCCTTCGTAAATCCATGCTGACTTGGACCGATCCTGTTACTGCTATCCAAATATGCGGCTATTTCATCTTTTATAATTGACTCCAGCATCTTGCCCACCACCGATGTCACGCTAACTGGTATATAATTCCCTGGTCTCTCTCCCACATTTCTTAAAAATTGCAATAACATTAGATACCCTCCAATCCACAGCAACTGATCCTGAATCTATGGAACATTGGAAAATGATCACCAATACGTCCACGATTTCTAGAACCACTTCCTTAATTACCCTGGGATGCAGACCATCAGGCCCTGGGGATTCATCAGCCTTCAGTCCCATCAGTCTACCCAACACCATTTTCTGCCAAATGTGCATTTCCTTCAGTTCCTCCGTTACCCTAGATCCTCTGGCAACTGGTACATCAGGAAGATTGTTTGTGCCCTCCTTAGTGAAGATGGATCCAAAGTACCTGATCAACTCATCTGGCATTTCCTTGATCCGCATAATAAATTCACCTTTTTCAATCTTCAAGAGTCCAACTTTGGTCTTAACTATTTTTTTCTTCTTCACATATGTAAAGAAGGAACAGCAGATGCCGGTTTAGAAAGAGAGACACAATCTCTTGGAGTAACTTGAACGTCTGGAGAGCATGGACAGGCATCATTCTAGGTCAGGACCCTTCTTCAGACTGCTTGGTGTGGGGGGTGGAGAAAGTTGGAAAGGAGAGGTGGGAGTGGTTGCCTTAGATTCCCATCCCTCTACAGATGCGGCCTGACCCACTGAGTTCCTCCACCACTTTAGAGGGAATGGACAGACGACGATTTGAGTCAGGACCCTTCTTCAGACTGAGTGGAGAGGGTGGGGGGAGGTAGCTGGAAAAGAGAGATGGGGGCTGGACAAAGCCTGGCAAGTGATAGGTGGACAACAAAATGCTAGAGTAACTCAGCGGGACAGGCAGCATCTCTAGAGGGAAGGAATGGGTGACGTTTCAGGTTGAGACCCTTCTTCAGAAGTGATAGGTGAATATATGTGAGGAAGACACAAGAACCTGCAGATGCTGGAATCTTGCATAGAACACAATTTAGTTAGATGCACAGTATCTCTTGTGGGGGATTCGAGGACCAGAGGACATGGGTTCAAGGTGAAGGAGAAAAGATTTAAAAGGAATCTGAGGCGTAACGTTTTCACACAGAACGTGGTGGGAGTATGGAACAAACTGTCAGAGGAGGCAGTTGAGGCTGGGACTATCCCAACAAACAGACAGTTACATGCATCGGACAAGTTTGGAGGGATATGGACCCTCCAAAATGTACTTCATATCAAACACTGGCAGGTGGGACTAGTGTAGCTGGGACATGTCGGTCAGTGTGGGACAGTTGGGCCGAAGGGCCTGTTTCCACACTCTATCACTCCATGGCTCACACAATGAGCTGTAGTAACTCAGCGGGTCAGGCCGCATCTCTTGAGAACATGGATAGGTGTCTTTCACAAAGTGCTGGAGTAACTCAGCGGGTCAGGCAGCATCTGTGGAGAACATGGATAGGTGACATTCACAGAGTGCAGGAGTAACTCAGCGGGTCAGGCAGCATCTGTGGAGAACATGGATAGGTGACATTCACAGAGTGCAGGAGTAACTCAGCGGGTCAGGCAGCATCTGTGGAGAACATGGATAGGTGACATTCACAGAGTGCAGGAGTAACTCAGCGGGTCAGGCAGCATCTGTGGAGAACATGGATAGGTGACATTCACAGAGTGCAGGAGTAACTCAGCGGGTCAGGCAGCATCTGTGGAGAACATGGATAGGTGACATTCACAGAGTGCTGGAGTAACTCAGCGGGTCAGGCAGCATCTGTGGAGAACATGGATAGGTGACATTCACAGAGTGCTGGAGTAACTCAGCGGGTCAGGCAGCATCTGTGGAGAACATGGATAGGTGACATTCACAGAGTGCAGGAGTAACTCAGCGGGTCAGGCAGCATCTGTGGAGAACATGGATAGGTGACATTCACAGAGTGCAGGAGTAACTCAGCGGGTCAGGCAGCATCTGTGGAGAACATGGATAGATGACATTCACAGAGTGCAGGAGTAACTCAGCGGGTCAGGCAGCATCTGTGGAGAACATGGATAGGTGACATTCACAGAGTGCTGGAGTAACTCAGCGGGTCAGGCAGCATCTCTTGAGAACATGGATAGGTGACATTTCAGAGTGCTGGAGTAACTCAGCGGGTCAGGCAGCATCTCTTGAGAACATGGATAGGTGACATTTCAGAGTGCTGGAGTAACTCAGCAGGACCGGCAGCATCTCTGGAGACAAGCAATGGATGACGTTTCGGGTCGACACTGAAGATGGGTCTCGACCCTGAAACGATACCCATTCCTTCCAGCATTTTGTGTCTACCTAAATTGTGCCTATCTATCCACGTGGCGGTGTGCCAGCAGGCTGGAGGAGCGGGCAGGTGAAGGGGCGCTGGCCGGTGTGGACTCGTCGGTGCTCCAGCAGGTGGTCAAGCCGCGTGAAACACTTGCCACACTCAGCGCACAAACCCCATGCTGTCTTGTCACAGTGGGAGCAGCTGCTCGCCGGCGTGGGTCCGCCGGCGTCGCCGCAACCCCCGCGAGCTGTCAAACTCCTCACCGCAGTACGGGCAGTCGGAGGGCTGGCCACTGGTGTGCACGTGCTGGTGAGATAGGGCTTGGGAAACACTGACAAAGCGCTCTCCACACACCGAGCTGGGGACGGGACGGTCGCCGGTATGCACCCGCTGGTGGGACAGCAGAAAGGTGGAGCAGGTGAAGCCTTTGCCGCACTGGGCGCAGGTGTAGGGGCGCTCGCCGGTGTGGTTGCGCTGGTGCACCAGCAGGTTGCTGGACTGGCAGAAGCCCTTGCCGCACTGGGTGCAGGTGTAGGGGCGCTCGCCAGTGTGGGTGCGCCGGTGGGACAGCAAGTGGCTGGAGTGCATGAAGCCCTTGCCGCACTGCGTGCAGGTGTAGGGGCGCTCGCCGGTGTGGGTGCGCCGGTGGGATAGCAGGCTCCTGGACTGGGTGAATCCCTTGCCACACTGGGCGCAGGTGAAGGGCCGCTCGCCGGTGTGGGTGCGCAGGTGCTTCAGCAGGTTGCTGGAGCAGATGAAGCCCTTGCCGCAGTAGCTGCAGGTGTAGGGGTGCTCGCCGGTGTGGGAGCGCTGGTGCTCCAGCAGGGTGCTGGTGTAGCCCTTGCTGCACTGGGCACAGGTGCAGGGGCGCTTGCCGATGTGGGTGCGCCGGTGGGACAGCAGGTGGATGGACTGGATGAAGCCTTTGCCGCAGTCGCTGCATGTGTAGGGGCGCTCATCGCTGTGCACCAGCCGGTGTTTCTTCAGCTCTCGCAACGACTTGAAACCTTTGCCGCAGTCGGAGCAGGTGAAGGGCCGTTCACTGCTGTGCACCCGCCGGTGCTGCCGTAGCCCCATCAAATGGACAAAGCTCTTGCCACAGGTGGAGCAGCCATAGGGCTTCTCGCCGGAGTGCACCTTCCGGTGGAAGTTCAGGTGGGGCAACGCCTTGAAGCTCTTGCCGCAGTCGGAGCAGGTGAAGGGCCTCTCGCTGGAGTGCACGTGGTTATGCTGCAGCAGGCTGCTGGAGCTGGTGAAGCTCTTGCCGCACTCCGAGCAGTCGAACGGCCGTTCTCCCGTGTGCTCCCGCCGGTGGATCTCCAGCTGGCTCGGGTACTGCCAGGCCTTGCCACACACGTCGCACTCATAACGCTTCTCCTTGTTGTGCCCCGTCATGTGGTCCTCCACCGAAGCTCAGCCCCTCGAGGCTCAGCCGCACACTCAGCAGATGGGGGGGAGGGGGGCGGGGGCTCACTGGCACCCTGGCCGCCCTCAATGGCCGCTCACGTCCCTGTCTCTCCGTCCACAGCAACGGCTCCTAAACCATGCAGGAGGGGAACACAGAGGGTCAACAAGCTGGCAAACAGGACATTACTAGCATATATTGTCTGTGGTTATGACAGAGGAAACCGTTATAGACCCGGGTACTATCCTGACTACGGGAGCTGTCTGTGTGGAGTTTGTACGTTCTTCCCTTGACCTGTGTGGGTTTTTTACTCCAGGAGCTCTGGTTTCCTCCAACATTTCAAAGACATTCAGGGTTGTAGATTAATCAACCTCCGCAAAATTGTTAAATTGTCCCTAATGTGCGTAGGATAGTGCTAGTGTCTGAGGTGATCGCTGGTCGGCGCGGACTCCGTGGGCCAAAAGATCTGTTTCCGCGCTGCATCTCTGAACTAAACTAAGGGTCTCAACCCAAAATGTCACCCATTCATTCTCTCCACAGATGCTGCCTGACCCGCTGAGTTACTCCAGCACTTTGTGTCCATCTTCTCCACGGATGCTGCCTGACTTGCTGAGTTACTCCAGCACTCTCTCTCTGTCTCTCACTGTCTGTCTCTCTCTCTGTCTGTCACTCTCTCTCTCTCTCTTTCTCTGTCTCTCTCCGTCTCTCTCTCTCTCTCTCTCTCTCCCTCTTGTCTCTCTCCCTGTGACTGTTTCTCTTTCTCCCTCTCCCCACCTCACTGTCTCTCCCTCTGTCTCCCTCCCTCTCTCTCTGTCTGTTACTCTATCTCTTTCTCAGTCTCTCTCCCTCTTGTCTCTCTCCCTCTCTGTAACTGTCTCTCTTTCTCCCTCTCTCCATCTCACTGTCTCTCTCTCTGTCTCTCCCTCTCGGTCTCTCCCTCTCTCTTTCTCACTGTCTCTCTATCTGTCTCCCTCTCTCTCTCTCTCTCTCTCTCTCTCTGTTCCCCCTCTCTTCCTGCCTCTGTCTCTCTCTAACTGTCTCTTTCCTCTCTGCGTCTCTCCCTGTCTCTCTCTCCCTCTCTCTGTATCTGTATCTTTCTCTCTCCCTCCTTCTCCCTGTCTGTCTTTCCCCTTCTCTGTGTCTCTCTCTGTCTCTATGTCTCCCTCTCTGTCTCTCACTCTCCATGTCTCTCTCTCTTTCTGTCTCTCTCTTCTTTCTCACTCTCTCTGTCTTTCTCTGTCTCTCTATATCTGTCTCTCTCTGTCTCATTCCCTCTTTTTCTCTCTCTCTCTCTCTCTCCCTCTGTCTCTCTGTGCTTCTCTCTCTTTCTCTATCCCCCTCTCTCTCTCTCTGTGTCTCCCTCTCTCACTGTCTGCTCTCTCCCTCTCCCTCTCTCTCTTACCTCAGTCTCCCCCTCTCTGTCTGTCTGTCTCTCTCTATTTGTCTCTCTCCCCCCCTCACCCTGCCTGTCTCTCTGCCTCTCTCCCTCTCTCTGTCTCTCACTCTCTCTGTCAGCCCTCTTCTCCCTCTCACCCTGTGTGTGTGTGTGTCTCTCTCTGTGTCTATATCTGTCTCTCCCTCTCTCTCTCCCTCTGTGTCTCTGTGTCTCTTTCCCACTGTCTCTCCCTGTCTCTTTCCATCTCTCACTGACACGGACTCACTCTCTCTTTGTCTTATTCTCTCCGTCTCTCTCCACCTCTGTCTCATTCTCTCTCCGTTTCTCTCTCTCTTTCTCCCTCTCTCTGCCTCTCACTCTCTCTTTCTCTCTCTCTCTGTCCCTCTCTCTCTCTCTCTCTCTCTCTCTCTCTCTGTCTCTCTCGGTCTCTCTCTCTCTCCCTGTGTCTCTCTCGCTCTATCTCTCTCTCTCTGCCTCTCACTCACTTTCTCCCTGTCTCTCTCTCTTTCTGTATCGCTCTGTCTATTTCTCCCTATCTATCTCCCTATATTTCTCCCTCTCTCTCACACTCTGTCTCTCTCTGTCACTCCCCCTATCTCCCCATCTCTCCCTCTCTGTCTGTCTGTCACTCTCTTCTCTCCCTCTCTCTCGCTCCCTGTGTCTCCCTATCTGTCTTTCCGTGTCCCTCTCCCGCTCCCTCTCTCCCTCTCTATCTTTCTCTATCTGTATCTCCCTCACCCTGTCTCTCGCCTGCCTCTCTGTTTCTCTGTCTCTGTCTCTCTCTCTCTGTCTCACTCTCTCTCCATTTCTCTCTCTCTCTATCGGTCTCTCTCTTTCTTTCTCTCTCTGTCTCCTCTCTTTCTTTCTCTCTCTCTCTGCCTCTCTCTATATATCTCTCTCTCCCCCTCTCTCTCTGTGACTATATCTGTCTCTCCCTCTGTCTCTCTCTCCCCCCCCACTGTCTCTTTCTGCCTCTCTCTCTCACTCCATCTCAACGACTGTCTCTCTCTCTTTGTCTCTCTGTCCCTCTTTCGGTCCCTCTGTCTCACTCTCTGTCTCTCTCTCTGTTTCGCACCGTCTCTCTCCCTCTCTGTCTCTGTCTCTTCTTCTGTCCCTCTCTCTGTCTCTGTCTCTCTCTCCATCTCTGTCTCACTCTCTCTATCCCTCTTTCTCCCACTGTCTCTCTTTCTCTCTCTGCCTCTGTCTCCGTCTCTCTCTCTCTATCTCTCTCACCCTCTGCTTCTCTATCTGTCTCTTTCTCTTTCTTTCTTTCTCTCTCTCTCTGTCTGTCTCTCTCTCTTTCTCTCTCTGTCTATCTCTCTCTCTGTCTGTCTCTCTCTCTACCTCTATCTCTCTCTGCCTCTATCACTCTCTGTCTCTCTCTCTGTCTCTCTCTCACTGTCCCTATCTCTCTCCCCGTCTCTCTTCCCAACTCTCTCTGTCTCTCTCTCAGTATTGAGTCTAGAAGTTGGGAGGTCACGTTGCAGTTGTACAAGACGTTGGTGAGGCCGCATTTAGAGTATTGCGTTCAGTTCTGGGCACCGTGTTACAGGAAAGATGTCAATGAGCTTGGAAAGGGCGTGGAGAAGATTGACGAGGATGTTGCCGGCTCGAGGGGCCTGAGCTATAGGGAGAGGTTGGGGCAGGGCTGGGACTCTATTCCTTGGAGCGCAGGAGGATGAGGAGTGATATTATTGAGGTGTACAAAATCACCAGAGGAATAGTTCGGGTAAATGCACAGAGTCTCTTGCCCACAGTAGGGGAATCGAGGATACGAGGGCGTGTTCAAGGTGAGAGACGCGGGGGTGGGGAAAATTGAATAGGAATCTGAGGGGCAACTTTTCCACACAGAGCATGGTGGATGTATGGAACGAGCTGCCGGAGGAGGTAGTTGAGGCTGGGACAGACAGAGTCGCAACACTTGGACAGGTACATGGATAGGACAAGTTTGGAGGTATATGGGCCAAACGCTGGCAGGTGGTTCCTGTGTTGATGGGGTACGTTGGTCGGAGTGGGACTAGTGTAGATGGGGCATGTTGGTCGGCATAGAACTAGTGTAGATGGGGCATGTTGGTCGGTGTGGGACTAGTGTAGATGGGGCATGTTGGTCGGGTTCGAACTAGTGTAAATGGGGCATATTGGTCGGGCTGGGACTAGTGTAACCATATAACCATATAACAATTACAGCACGGAAACAGGCCCTCTCGGCCCTTCCAGTCCGCGCCGACCATTTATATTCCTCTAGTCCCATCTACCTGCACTCAGACCATACCCCTCCATTCCCTTCCCGTCCATATACCTATCCACTTTAATTTTAAATGTTAAAATCGATCCTGCCTCCACCAGTTCTGCTGGAAGCTCATTTCACACAGCCACCACTCTCTGAGTAAAGAAGTTCCCCCTCATGTTACCCCTAAACCTCTGTCCCTTAATTCTCATGTCATGCCCTCTTGTTTGAATCTTCCCTACCCTCAATGGGAATAGCTTATCCACGTCAACTGTGTCTATCCCTTTCATCATTTTAAAGACCTCAATCAAGTCCCCCCTTAACCTTCTGCCCTCCAAAGAATAAAGACCTAACGTTCAACTTTTCTCTGTAACTTAGTTGCTGGAACCCAGGCAACATTCTAATAAATCTCCTCTGTACTCTCTCTATTTTGTTGACATCCTTCCTATAATTAGGCGACCAAAATTGTACACATTACTCCAGAATTGGTCTTACCAATGCTTTGTACAATTTTAACATTACTTCCCTACTCCTATATTCAATGCTCTAATTTATAAAGGCCAGCACACCAAAAGCTTTCTTTACCACCCTATCTACATGCGATTCCACCTTCAGGGAACTATGCACAGTTATTCCTAGATCCCTCTATTCCACAGCATCCTCAATTCCCTAACATTTACCATGTACATCCTATTTTGATTTGTCCTGCCAAGATGTAGCACTTCACACTTATCAGCATTAAACTCCATCTGCCATATTTCAGCCCACTCGTCCAAATGGCCCAAATCTCTCTGTAGACTTTGAAAATCTACTTCATTATCCACAACACCACCTATCTTAGTATCATCTGCATACTTACTTATCCAATTTTCCACCCCATCATCCAGATTAAGTCTACAAACTTAAAGCACACGGTATTGGGGGTTCAGTATTGATGTGGATAGAGAACTGGCTAGCAGACAGGAGGCAAAGGGTAGGAGTAAACGGGTCCTTTTCAGAATGGCAGGCAGTGACTAGTGGGGTGCCGCAAGGCTCAGTGCTGGGACCCCAGCTATTTACAATATATATTAATGATTTGGACGAGGGAATTCAATGCAACATCTCCAAATTTGCAGATGATACCAAGCTGGGGGGTATAGTTAGGTGTGAGGAGGATGCTTGGAGGCTGCAGGGTGATTTGGATAGGCTGAGTGAATGGGCAGATGCATGGCAGATGCAGTACAATGTGGATAAATGTGAGGTTATCCACTTTGGTGGCAAAAACATGAGGGTAGACTATTATCTGAATGGTGGCAGATTAGGTAAGGGGGAGATGCAACGAGACCTGGGTGTCATGGTACACCAGTCATTGAAAGTAGGCATGCAGGTGCAGCAGGCAGTGAAGAAAGCAAATGGTATGTTAGCATTCATAGCGAAAGGATTTGAGTATAGGAGCAGGGAGGTTCTACTGCAGTTGTACAGGGTTTTGGTGAGGCCACACCTGGAGTACTGCGTACAGTTTTGGTCTCCAAATCTGAGGAAAGACATCCTTGCCATAGAGGGGGTACAGAGAAGATTCACCAGACTGATTCCTGGGATGTCAGGACTTTCATATGAGGAAAGATTGGATAGACTCGGTTTGTACTCGATGGAATTTAGAAGATTGAGGGGGGATCTTATAGAAACCTACAAAATTCTTAAGGGGTTGGACAAGCTAGATGCTGGAAGATTGTTCCCGATGTTGGGGGAGTCCAGAACAAGGGGTCACAGTCTAAGGATAAGGGGGAATTCCTTTAGGACCGAAATGAGGAAAACATTCTTTACACAGAGAGTGGTGAGTCTCTGGAATTCTCTGCCACAGAAGGTAGTTGAGGCCAGTTCATTGGCTATATTTAAGAGGGCGTTAGATGTGGCACTTGTGGCTAAAGGGATCAGGGGGTATGGAGAGAAGGCAGGTACGGGATACTGAGTTGGATGATCAGCCATGATCACATTGAATGGCGGTGCAGGCTCGAAGGGCCGAATGGCCTACTCCTGCACCTATTTTCTATGTTTCTATCATTGATGTACGTGACAAACAACACAGATCCCTGAGGCACCCCACTGGTCACCGGCTTCCAACCTGACAAACAGCCATCCACCCAGGAATCAGTCCAATGAACCCTCTCTGTACTCCCTCTATGGCAAGAATGTATTTCCTTAGATTAGGAGACCAAAACTGTACGCAATACTCCAGGTTTGGTCTCACCAAGGCTCTGTACAACTGTAGTTGAACCTCCCTGCTCCTACACTCAAATCCTTTTGCTATGAATGCTAACATACCATTCACTGTCTTCACTGCCTGCTGCACCTGCATGCCTACTTTCAATGACTGGTGTACGATGACACCCAGGTCTCGTTGCATCTCCCTTTTCCTAATCGGCCAGCTATCAGATAATAGTCTACCTTCCTGTTCTTGCCATCAAAGTGGATAACTTGACATTTATCCATATTATACTGCATCTGCCATGCATTTGCCCACTCACCCAACCTATCCAAGTCACCTTGCAGCCTCCTAGCATTCTCCTCACAGCTAACACTGCCCCCCAGCTTCGTGTCATCTGTAAACTTGGAGATGTTGCATTCAATTCCCTCGTCCAAATCATTAATATACATTGTAAATAGCTGGGGTCCCAGCACTGAACCTTGCAGTACCCCACTAGTCACTGCCTGCCATTCTGAAAAGGAATCGTTTGCTCCTACTGTTTGCTTCCTGTTTGCCAGCCAGTTCTCTTTCCACATCAATGCTGAACCCCCAATACCGTGAACCCCCAATGCCGTGTGCTTTAAGTTTGCATACTAATCTCTTATGTGGGACCTTGTCGAAAGCCTTCTGAAAGTCCAGATATAACACATCCACTGGTTCTCCCTTATACACTCTACTAGTTACATCCTCGAAAAATTCTATAAGATTCGTCAGACATGATTTACCTTTCATAAATCCATGCTAACTTTGTCCAATGATTTCACCACTTTCCCAATTATCTGCTATCCCATCTTTAATAACTGATGCTAGAATTTTCCCCACTACCGATGTTAGACTAACTGGTCTGTAATTACCCATTTTCTCTTCCCTCCATTTTTAAAAAGTGGGGTTACATTAGCTACCCTCCAATCCTCAGGAACTACTCCAGAATCTAAAGAATTGTGAAAAATTATCACTAATGTAATTCTGTGCTGCACAGTGAAGCAGCGTTACAGCTGGTGCCTCACCGCCAGAGACCCGGGCTCGATCCTGACTATGGGTGCTGTCTGTGTGGAGTTTGTACGTTCTCCCCCTTGACCTGCGTTGGTTTTTACTCCGGGAGCTCCGGTTTCCTCCAACATTTCAAAGGCGTTCAGGGTTGTAGATTAATCGGCCTCCGCAAAATTGTTAAATTGTCCCTAATGTGCGTAGGATAGTGCTAGTGTACGGGGTGATCGCTGGTTGGTGCGGACTGAAAGACCTGTTTCCGCGCTGCATCTCTTAACTAAACCAAAGGGTCTCGACCCAAAATATCATCCATTCATTCTCTCCAAATATGCTGCCTGACCCACTGAGTTACTCCATCACTTTGTCTTTTCCACAGATGCTGCCTGAACCGCAGAGTTACTCCAGCACTTTGTCATGGATTCATAGAGTGATACAGCATTGGAAAGAGGCACTTCGGCCCAACTCACACTTGCACTCCAAGATCCCTCAGCTCCACACATTCCCCCAGCTCCCCGCCATTCACAGTGAAGGCCCTGCCCTGGTTTGACTTCCTAAACTGCAACACACTCCCCACCCCCAAACAATATGACCTCCTCCCTGTGGCTCCCTGCCCCTTACCCCAGCCGCCACCTCCTGCTACTTACCCCCCTTTGCTGTCTCCCCCCCTCCTCCCCATCCCCACCTGGCTTGAAGGGCCGAATGGCCTACTCCTGCACCTATTTTCTATGTTTCTATTCGGCCCTTTGATCCAGCAGCGCCATTCAATGTGATCATGGCTGATCATCTCCAATCAGTACCCCATTCCTGCCTTCTTCCCATATCCCGACTCCGCGATCGATAAGAGCCCTATCTTGCTCCCTCTTGAAAGGGCCGAATAGAAACATTGAGACATAGAAAATAGGTGCAGGAGTAGGCCATTCGGCCCTTCAAGCCAGGTGGGGGTGGGTTCACATTGTTTGGGGGTGGGGAGGAGGGGGGAGACAAAGTGGATAACCTCACATTTATCTGGATTAAACTTCACTGCCATGCATCTGCCCACTCTCCCAACCTGTCCAAGTCACCCTGCATTCTCATAGCATCCTCCTCACAGTTCACAATGCCACCCAGCTTTGTGTCGTCTGCAAATTTGTTAATGTTACTTGAATCCCTTCATCCAAATAATTTAAGTATTATGTAAATAGCTGCGGACTGCGCATCGAGCCTTGCGCTACCCCACTAGTCACTGCCAGGCATTCTGAAAGGAACCCGTTAATCCCTACTCTTTGTTTCCTGGCTGCCAACCAATTTTCTATCCATGTCAGCACTCTACCCCCAATGCCATGTGCCCTAATTTTGCCCACTAATCTCCTATGTGGGACCTTATCAAATGCTTTCGGAAAGTCCAGGTACACTACATCCACTGGCTCTCCCATATCCATTTTCCCAGTTACATCTGCAAAAAATTCCAGCAGATTAGTCAAGCACGTGCTGTCAGCATGGTGGAGGTTGTGGGCCTGGTGCGGAGCCGGGAACTCTGGTGAGGTGACGGCTCTGGCCCGCTGGTGGCCGGTGGAGAGGCGAGGGAGGGTCGCGGAGTCCCGTGGGGGGGGGGGGGGGGACTGGAGTAGAGATACAGACAGCAGCATCGGTGGCCCCGGAGAGACAGTGAAGGTCAACGACAGCGGCCGCGGTGGCCCCGCCCGGGGAGGCGGTGAAAGTCTGCGGCTGCGGCTGTTTCACTGATCCGGGTCTAGGTGTGGGTGTGGGTCCGTGTGAGTGGGTGGGTGTGTATGAGTGCGTGAATGTGTGTGTGAGTGGGCGTGTGTAAATGTGGGTGAGTGAGTGTGTGTGAGCTGGTGTGTGAGTGTGGGTCAGTGGGTGGGTGAGGGGGTGGGGGGGGGTGTGTGGGTGAGGAGGGTGTGTGGGTGAAGGGGGGTGTGATGGTGACGGGGGGAAGAGTGATCTGGGTGGGGGGGTGTGTGGGTGAGGGGAGTGTGTGTGGGTGAGGGGGGTGTGTGTGGGTGAGGGGGGTGTGTGTGGGTGAGGAGGGGTGTGTGTGGGTGTGTGTGGGTGAGGGGGGTGTGTGTGGGTGAGGGGGGTGTGTGTGGGTGTGTGTGGGTGAGGGGGGGGTGTGTGTGGGTGAGGGGGGGTGTGTGTGGGTGAGGGGGGTGTGTGGGTGAGAGGGGTGTGTGGGTGAGAGGGGTGTGTGGGTGAGGGGGGTGTGTGCAGGTGAGGGTGGGTGTGTGAGGGGGTGTGTGGGTGAGGGTGGGTGTGTGTGGGTGAGGGGGCTGTGTGTGGGTGAGGGGGGGTGTGTGGGTGAAGGGGATGTGTGGGTGAGGGGGTGTGTGTGGGTGAGGGGGGTGTGTGGATGAGGGGGGTGTGTGTGGTGAAGGGGGTGTGTGTGGGTGAAGGGGGTGTGTGTGGGTGAGGGGTGTGTGTGTGGGTGAGGGGGTGTGTGGATGAGGGGTGTGTGTGTGTGAGGGGGGGCTGCAGTGAGGTGGGGTATGTGGGTGTGGGCGAGATGGGGGTATGTGGGTGAGGTGGGGGTATGTGGGTGAGGAGGTGTGTGGGTGAGGGGGGTGTGTGTGGGTGAGGGGGTGTGTGTGTGGGTGAGTGGGTGTGTGTGGGTGAGGGGGTGTGTGTGGGTGAGGGGGTGTGTGTGGGTGAGGGGGGTGTGTGTGGGTAAGGGGTGTGTGTGTGGGTGAGGGGGGTGTGTGGTTGATGGGTGTGTGTGGGGGTGTGTGTGGGTGAGGGGGGGGTGTGGGTGGGTGAGGGGGGGGTGTGGGTGATGGGGGTGTGTGTGGGTGAGGGGGGGTGTGTAAGTGTGGGTGAGTGAGTACGTGTGAGCTGGTGTGTGAGTGGGTCAGTGAGGGGGTTGAGGGGGTGTGTGGGTGAGGGGGGGTGTGTGGGTGAGGGGGGGGGTGTGTGGGTGTGTGTGTGGGTGAGGGGGTGTGTGTGTGGGTGAGGGGTGTGTGTGTGTGGGTGATCATATATATATATATATATATATATATATATCAATATGATCATGGCAGATCATCCACAATCAGTACCCCGTTCCTGTTTTCTCCTCATATCCCTTGATTCTGTTAGCCTCAAGAGCTCAATCTAACTCACTCTTGAAAATATTCTGTGAATTGGCCTACACTGCCTTCTGTGGCAGTGAATCCCAGATTCACAACTTTCTGGTTGAAAAGGTTTCTCCACATCTCAGTCCTAAATGGCCCACCCCTTATTCTTAAAGTGACCCCTGGTTCTGGACTGCCCCAACATCGGAAACATCGACAAGTAGCCAAATGACCCGAAACGTTGCCCATATTTTTTCCCCAGCACTTTGTGCCCATCTTTGGCAGACACATGGAACTGCAGATGCTGGTTCATACAGAAAAAGACACAGAGTGTTGGAGTAACATAACAGGTCACAGATGAAACAGCAATGGCAGGAATTTCTGGGCATAATCCGGAATACGCAGGATCATTTCATTCCAGAAAGGAATAAAGATTCTCAGGGGAGTAGGAGGCAACCGTGGCTGACAAGAGCAGTTAGGGATAGAATAAAACTTAAAGAAAAGATGTATAACACAGCAAAGAGTAGCCGGATGCCAGAGGATTGGGAAACTTTCATAGGACAACAGAAGGAAACAATACGGGCTGAAAAGATGAAGTATGAAGGGAAGCTGGCCAGGAATATAAAGAAGGACAGTAAAAGCTTATTTAGATATGTTAAGGGAAAAAGGGTAGCAAAGCCAAATGTGGGTTCCTTGAAGGCAGACACGGGTGAAATTATTATGGGCAACAGGGAAATGGCAGAAGAGTTGAATAGGTACTTCGGATCTGTCTTCACTAAGGAAGACGCAAACAATCTCCCAGATGTACTGGAGGACAGAGGATCTAAGGGGTAGAGGAACTGAAAGAAATTTTCATGAGGCGAGAAATAGTATTGTGTAGGCAAATGGGACTGAAGGATGATAAATGCCCTCGGCCTGATGGTCTGCATCCCAGGGTCCTCAGGGAGGTGGCTCTAGAAATAGTGGACGCATTGGTGATCATTTCCAATGTTCAATAGATTCAGGAGCAGTCCCTGTGGATTGGAGGATAGTAAATGTTATCCCACTTTTCAAGAAAGGAGCGAGAGAGAAAACGGGGAATTACAGACCAGTTAGCCTGACTTTAGTGGTGGGAAAGATGCTGGAGTCAATTATTAAAAAGGTAATAGTGGGGGTTAGTTTGGTGGTGTGTGAAGGGGTGAGTGTGAGTTGATGGCCTCCCTCTGTCCCTCCCTCCACACTCTCTCCTTCTCCCTCTCTCCCTCCTCCTTTGAGGATGTGACAAGTAAAATGGATGATGGGGTTTCATTGGATGTAGTGTATCTAGACTTTCAGAAAGCCTTTGATAATGTCCGGCACGGGAGACTGGTGACTAAAATTAGAGCACATGCTATTGGGGTAGGGTGTTGACATGGATAGAAAATTGGTTGGCAGACAGGAAGCAAAGAGTAGGAGTGAACTGGTCCTTTGCAGAATGGCAGGCAGTGGTGAGTGGAGTGCCGCAAGGCTTGGTGTTGGGGCCGCAACACTTTACCATATATACTAATGATTTGGAAGAGGGAATTAGGAGCAACACTAGCAAGTTTGTGAAGGACACAAAGCTGGGTGGCAGTGTGAACTGTGAAGAGGATGTTAGGAGGTTGCAGGGTGACCTGAACAGGTTAAGCGAGTGGGCAGATGCATGGCAGATGCAGCATAATATAGATAAATGTGAGGTTATCCACGATAGCGGCAAAAACAAGGGGGTAGATTATTATCTCCACGGTGTTAGGCTAGGTAAGGGGGAGGTACAGGGAGACCTGGGTGTCCTTGTACACCGGTCACTGAAAGTTGGCATGCAAGTACAGCAGGCAGTGAAGAAAGCTAATGGAATGTTGGCCTTCATAACAGGAGGATTTCAGTATAGGGGTAGAGAGGTTCTTCTGCATTTGTATAGGGCTCTGGTGAGACCACATCTGGAGTATTGTGTACAGTTTTGGTCCCCTAATTTGAAGAAGGACATCTTTGTGATTGAGGCAGTGCAGCGTATGTTCACAAGATTGATCCCTGGGATGGCGGGACTGTCTTATGAGGAAAGATTGAAAAGACTAGGCTTGTATTCACTGGAGTTTAGGAGGATGAGGGGGCATCTCATAGAAACATATAAAATTATAAAAGGACTGGACAAGCTAGATGCAGGAAACATGTTCCCAATGTTGGTCGAGTCCAGAACCAGGGGCCACAGTCTTAGAATAAAGGGGAGGTCATTTAAGACTGAGGTGAGAAAAAAACTTTTCCTCCCAGAGAGATGTGAATTTATCGAATTCCCTGCCACAGACGGCAGTGAAGGCCAAATCACTGGATGGATTTAAGAGCGAGTTAGATAGAGCTCTAGAGGCTAGTGGAGTCAAGGGATATGGGGAGAAGGAAGCCACGGGTTATTGATAGGGGACGATCAGCCATGATCACAATCAATGGTGGTGCTGGCTCGAAGGGCAGAATGGCCTCCTCCTGCACCTATTTTCTATGTTTCTATGTCAGGCAGCATCTCTATTCAATGTGGATAGGCCACGTTTCAGGTCTGCAGAAGGTTCGTGACCAAAAAAACATCCTCTTTTCTCCACAGATGCTGCCTGACCTGCTGCATGACCCAGCCAACTCAACCTCTCCCTGTAGCTCACACCCTCTAGTCCTTTGTGTCTATCTTCTCCACAGATGCTGCCTGGCCTGACCCGACCCTCCCCTTCCCCCCTATGAGGCGCGTCCGGTTCAACCTGAGGGGGCAAAGGGGGAGGTGAGTGGGGGTGTAGGAGCAGGGGGAGCAGTCAGTGGGGAAGGGGGTGTGAAGTGGTGGGGGTGTGGGTGACGGGGGGTGTGGGTGAGGGGGGTGTGTGTGGGTGAGGGGGGGTGTGTAAGTGTGGGTGAGAGTGCGTGTGAGCTGGGGTGTGTGTGGGTCAGTGAGGGGGTTGAGGATGTGTGTGGGTGAGGGGGGTGTGTGGGTGAGGGGGGGTGTGTGGGTGAGGGGGGGTTGTGTGTGTGTGGGTGAGGGTGTGTGTGTGTGGGTGAGGGGTGTGTGTGTGTGGGTGTGGGTGATCATATATATATATATATATCAATATGATCATGGCAGATCATCCACAATCAGTACCCCGTTCCTGTTTTCTCCTCATATCCCTTGATTCTGTTAGCCTCAAGAGCTCAATCTAACTCACTCTTGAAAATATTCAGTGAATTGGCCTACACTGCCTTCTGTGGCAGTGAATCCCAGATTCACAACTCTCTGGTTGAAAAGGTTTCTCCACATCTCAGTCCTAAATGGCCCACCCCTTATTCTTAAACTGACCCCTGGTTCTGGACTGCCCCAACATCGGAAACATCGACAAGTAGCCAAATGACCCGAAACGTTGCCCATATTTTTTCCCCAGCACTTTGTGCCCATCTTTGGCAGACACATGGAACTGCAGATGCTGGTTTATACAGAAAAAGACACAGAGTGTTGGAGTAACATAACAGGTCACAGATGAAACAGCAATGGCAGGAATTTCTGGGCATAATCCGGAATACGCAGGATCATTTCATCCCAGAAAGGAATAAAGATTCTCAGGGGAGTAGGAGGCAACCTTGGCTGACAAGAGCAGTTAGGGATAGAATAAAACTTAAAGAAAAGATGTATAACACAGCAAAGAGTAGCCGGATGCCAGAGGATTGGGAAACTTTCATAGGACAACAGAAGGAAACAATACGGGCTGAAAAGATGAAGTATGAAGGGAGGGTTACACAAAAAGCTGGAGAAACTCAGCGGGTGCAGCAGCATCTAAGGAGCGAAGGAGATAGGCGACGTTTCGGGTCGAGACCCTTATGAAGGGAAGCTGGCCAGGAATATAAAGAAGGACAGTAAAAGCTTATTTAGATATGTTAAGGGAAAAAGGGTAGCAAAGCCAAATGTGGGTCCCTTGAAGGCAGACACGGGTGAAATTATTATGGGCAACAGGGAAATGGCAGAAGAGTTGAATAGGTACTTTGGATCTGTTTTCACGAAGGAAGACGCAAACAATCTCCCAGATGTACTGGAGGACAGAGGATCTAAGGGGGTCCCCCTCTCTCTCCATCTTTCTCTGTCTGTCTCTCTCTATCTGTCTGTCTCACTCTCACACTCTCTCTGACACTCTCTCTCTCTCTCTCTCTCCCTCTCTCTGAAACTTTCTCTGTCTCTCTCTCTCTCCGTGTCTCTCTCTATCTGTCTGTATTTTTCTCTCTCTCTGTCTCTCCCTTCCTCTCTCTCTGTCCCTCTCTCTTTGTCTCTGTCTCCCTCACTCCCTCTCTCTCTGTCTCTATCTTTCTCTCTCTCTCTGTATCTCTGTGTTTCTCAGTGAGAGGGGATGTGGGGAACGTGGACCCGATTCAGACAATGCCAAGTGTGGGCTAGCAGGAGTGAAATGGGCCGAACGGGGGAGGGTGTGTGGGTGGGTGAGAGCAGCCGTGTGAGTGAGTGAGTGTGAGTGGGTCAGTGGGTGTGTGAGGGGGTTGAGGGTCTCTCTCTCTCTCTCCCTCCCTCCCTCTCTCCATCTTTCTCTCACCAGGGTCCGGGGTCTCAGCGCCGGTTCATCTCCATCCTGTTCCCGCTCCACGTCACCAACCGCCAACCCCGCGCTGTCTCTCTCTCTCAGTCCCAGCCTCGCTCCGCCCCCCCCCGCCTGGAGGACCGGCCCGGAGGACCAACGGCGCTCGGCTCACCCCGTCTGGCCTGGAGGACCATCTGTGATCCGCTCGCCCGCCTGGAGGACCGCTGGCTCCCGTCACCACGTGATGTCGCTCTGTATCGTCCCGTGTCCTTCACTCTCGCGGGCGGGCGGGGTGAGCCGAGCGGCCGTGGTCCTCCGGGCCGGTCCTCCAGGCGGGGTGAGCCGAGCGGCCGTGGTCCTCCGGGCCGGTCCTCCAGGCGGGGTGAGCCGAGCGCCCGTGGTCCTCCGGGCCGGTCCTCCAGGCGGGGGGGCGGGAACAAGATGGAGATGAACCGGCGCTGAGACCCCGGACCCTGGTGAGAGAAAGATGGAGAGAGGGAGGGAGAGCGAGAAGGAGACAGAGAATGCAGGGAGGGAGGGAAGGAGAGGGGTGAGAGGCTGGAGGTGGAAAGGGGGTGAAGTGAGTTGCGGGGAAACAGGGAGCAAAGGGAGGGGGAGGATTCAAGGGGGAGTGGGTTTGGTGCCGAGGGGGATGAATGGGGGGGCAGGGAACTGGGGGAGAGAGAGGGGTCAAGTGAGCCCAGGAAGGGGGTAGGGAGCCAGGTGGGGGTGGGTTCACATTGTTTGGGGGGGAGCAAAGGGTAGCAATGTTACAAAATTTTGAGATTTAAAAAATCAAGTCTGCAATTTATCCCATCAGATAAAGCATAAAGAGAAGTTCAATTTGACACCTAATTCACTTTCATATCTCCAGTATTAAGAAAGTTATGACCATTTTCATACTCGGAAATTAGCATCTTGTTCCCCATTGCCTTTCAATTGACTTAACTCAAAAGCTGTGATTTGGAACAGTTAAAAGCCCATAACTTTCTTAAAAATTAAGATAACTCAATGAAATTTACAGTTATTATAGATTGAAGCATTCTGAAACAAATATGAAACAATCTTACTTGGATGACCTGAAATTAAAGCATATAATTATTTAGTTACCCAATTGTAGCCAATTACAAATTAAATTACTAGATCTAAACATCTATCCATTTCTTAAGAAAATTTTAAAAAAAAATTTAAAGCCTAAGTGTCCAATTAACAGTCACACAATAATTCACAATATAACATGATTCTTAAATCTAATTGTCATTAATTTATAGGCCAAATTGAAGGAATTCAGTGTTTAATGCCCGTAAATTAATGGGCATTTTAAACAGCTTGCGAGTGGGATTATCTGGTACGCGATGTTTTGGATCATTGCATTTGCGGTGAATTTAAACCCAATATCAGCAGGAAAAATTCTGCCGGTTCATATGGGGACTAAATCGCCGTATCGCAACATGAAATATTGATTAAAGTCCCCTAAAAAAGCAAGTTTATATGTAAAAATAAACAGCATTCACTTACCTGTCCCCTACGTAAAATCGGTCCCCGTTGTCGGTGTTGACGCCATTAGGAGCTAATTTTTATTTTACTGCAGTGATGAAGTAGTCGTGCTATTTACTTAAAAATACGGACTTACCAGCAGTCGGAACGCATCTCCAGAAATAGATCGCACTCCGACAAAAGAAAGCTCCGGATGGCAAGGGGAAAACTGCATTTTAACCCCCCCCCCCCACCTTAAAGGCGCCAAAGTCGCACACACTGCCAGTGACAGAACTGCAGCACCGCTAAAGGTAAGTTTTGTAACATACCTAGAAGGAGCGAGACAGAGAGTGTGGAGGGAGGGAGGAGAGGCTGGAGGTGGAAAGGGGTTGAAGTGAGTAGCGGGGAAACAGGGATCAAAGGGAGGGAGAGGATTCAAGCGGCAGTGGGTTTGGTGCCGAGGGGGATGGATGGGAGGGCAGGGAACGGGGAGAGAGAGAGGGGTCAAGTGAGCCCAGGAAGGGGGTGGGGTCACATTGTTTGGGGGTGGGGAGGAGGGGAGGGAGCAAATGGGGGTAAGGGGCAGGGAGCCACAGGGAGGAGGTCACATTGTTTGGGGATGGGGAGGGTGTTGCAGTTTAGGAAGTCAAACCAAAGCAGGATATTCACTGTGAATGGCGGGGTGCTGGGGGAATGTGTGGAGCTGAGGGATCTAGGAGTGTGGGTACGAGTTGGGCCGAATTGCCTCTTTCCAACGCTATATCACTCTCTGAATTTATGACAAAGTGCTGGAATAACTCAGTGGGTCAAGCAGCATCTGTGGAGATGTTAAAGAAAGGAACTGCAGATGCTGGAGAATCGAGGGTACACAAAAGGCTGGAGAAACTCAGTGGATGCAGCAGCATCTAAGGAGCGAAGGAGATAGGCGACGTTTCGGGTCGAGACCCTTCTTCAGACTGGTTGGGGATCAGGGAAACGAGAGATATAGACGGTGATGTGGAGAGATAAAGAACAATGAATGAAAGATATGCAAAAAAGTATCGATGATAAAGGAAAAAGCGAATTGTAAGCTGTTTGTAGTGCGAAAATGAGAAGCTAGTGCGACTTGGGTGGGGGAGAGATAGAGAAAGAAGGAATGCCAGGGCCCGAGGGCTGAGGGAGAGGTGGGAAGGGGAGGAGACAGCAAGGGTTAACAGAATTGAGAACATTCAATGTATATATGTGGAGCATCTGTGGAGATTACACGGAGAGAATGAATAAATGAATACGTTTATTGGCCAAGAATTCACATGCAAGGAGGTGCTGGAGTAACTCACTGGGTCAGGCAGCATCTGTGGAGAAGAGACACAAAGAGAGGGAGAGACAGACAGGGAGCGAGAGGGAGAGAGAGATAGAGTGAGAGAGCGAGAGGGACAGTGAGAGAGAGAGACAAATAGAGAGAGACAGAGAGAAACAGGAAGCGAGAGAAAGACAGATAGAGAGATACTAGGGAGAGGGCGAGAGAGAATGGGGAGGGGTAGAGAGAGAAAGAGAGAGAATGGGGAGGGGTAGAGAGAGAAAAAGAGAGAGTGGGGAGGGGGGGGAGAGAGAGAGAGAGAGAGGAGGGGTAGATAGAGAGAGATAGTGAGAGAAACAGAGGGAGACAGTGAGAGAGTGTGTGCAGGGAAGGAGGGGGCTGGGCGGAGAGGGGTGAGAGTCTGGAGGTGGAAAGGGGTAAAGTGAGTAGCGGGGGGAAGCAGGGAGCAAAGGGACGGGGGAGGATTAAAGGAGTGTGTTTGGTGCCGAGGGGGATGAAAGGTGGGGGTAGGGAACGGGGGGGGGGGGGGGAGAAGAGAGAGGGATTGTGAGCCCAGGAAGGGGGTATGGAGCCAGGTGGGGGCGGGTTCCCCTTTTTTTGGGGGTGGGGCGGAGGGGGGAGGCAGCAAAGGGGTGTAAGGAGCAGGAGGCGGCAGTGGAGGGAGTACAGAGAAGGTTCATGAGACTGATTCCTGGGATGGCAGGACTTTCATATGAAGAAAGACTGGATAGACTCGGCTTGGACGAGCTAGAATTTAGAAGATTGAGGGGGGATCTTATAGAAACTTCTTAAGTGGTTGGACAGGCTAGATGCAGGAAGATTGTTCCCGATGTTGGGGAAGTCCAGAACAGGGGGTGACAGTTTAAGGATAAGGGGGAAGTCTTTTAGGACCGAGATGAGAAAAACATGTTTCACACAGAGTGTGGTGAATCTCTGGAATTCTCTGTCACAGAAGATAGTTGAGGCCAGTTCATTGGCTATACTTAAGAGGGAGTTAGATGAGGCCCTCGTGGCTAATGGGATCAGAGGGTATGGAGAGAAGGCAGGTACGGGGTACTGAGTTGCATGATCAGCCATGATCATATTGAATGGCGGGCAGACTCAAAGGGACGAATGGCCTCCTCCTGCACCTATTTTTATGTTTCCATGTAACAGTTTCCTCCGCCATAAACGCACCTAATATGTGCTATTAATGTCCCGTTTGCCAGCTTGTTGACCGTCTGTGATCCCCTCATGTAGGGTTTAGTAGCCGTTGCCGTGGACGGAGACACGGGGACGTGAGCGGCCAATGAGGGCGGCCAGGGTGCCGGTGACCCCCCCCCCCCCCCCCATCTGCTCAGTTTGTGGGCTGAGCTTCGAGGGCTGAGCTTCAGTGGAGGACCACATGACGGGGCACAACAAGGAGAAGCGTTATGAGTGCGATGTGTGTGGCAAGGCCTGTCAGTACCCAAGCGAGCTGGAGATCCACCGGCGGGTGCACACCGGAGAACGCCCCTTCAACTGCTCGGAGTGCGGCAAGAGCTTCACCCGCTACGACCACCTGCAACAGCACCACCGCGTGCACTCCAGCGAGAGGCCCTTCACCTGCTCCAACTGTGGGAAGAGCTTCAAGACAGCGCAACTCCTGAACTCCCACCGGCAGGTGCACATGAGCGAGAAGCCCCATAGCTGCTCCATCTGTGGCAAGAGCTTTGCCCGGTTGTCGGTCCTTCGGCGGCACCGGCAGGTGCACACGGGCGAGAAGCCCCATAGCTGCTCTACCTGCGGCAAGAGTTTTACACAGTTGTCGGGGCTGCGGGATCACCGGCGGGTGCACAGCAGTGAGCGGCCCTTCACCTGCTCCGACTGTGGCAAAGGCTTCAAGTCATCGCCGGACCTGAAGGAGCACAGGCGCGTGCACACCGGCGAGCGTCCCTACACCTGCAGCGACTGCGGCAAGGACTTCACCCAGTCTGGCAGCCTGCTGGTGCACCAGCGCACCCACACCGGCGAGCGGCCCTACACCTGTGCCCAGTGCGGCAAGGGCTTCACCCACTCTAACAGCCTGCTGGTGCACCAGCGCACCCACACTGGCGAGCGCCCCTACACCTGCGCCCATTGCGGCAAGGACTTCACACAGTCTGGTAACCTCCTGTACCACCAGCGCACCCACACCTGCGAGCGCCCCTACAGCTGCGCCCAGTGCGGCAAGGGCTTCACTCAGTCCAGCAATCTGCTGGTGCACCAGCGCACCCACACCGGTGAGCGTCCCTACACTTGTGCCCAGTGCGGCAAGAGCTTCACCTCCTCCAGCATCCTGATGAAGCACCAGTGCACCCACACCAGCGAACGCCCCTACACCCCGTGTGGCAAGGGCTTCACTCGCTCCACCAAGCTGCTGTCCCACCAGCAGGTGCACGCCAGTGACCGTCCCATCCCTAGCCCGGTGTGTGGAGAGCACATTGCCATGGCCTCCCGCGCCCTGTCTCACCAGCGTGTGCACACCAGTGGCCAGCCCTACGACTGCCCGTACTGCGGTGAGGAGTTTGACAGCTCGCGGGGGTTGCGGCAGCACCGGCGGACACACGCCGGCGAGCAACTGCTCCCACTGTGACAAGAGAGCATGGGGGCTGCGGGAGCACCAGCGGATGCACACCAGAGAGAGACATTTTGTGTGCGCTGAGTGTGGCAAGGGTTTCACCCGCATTAACCACCTGCTGGAGCACCAATGTACCCACAGCAGTGAGTGTCCCTTCACCTGCCTGCTCTGTGGCAAGGCCTTTGCCCACTCCTCCAGCCTGCTGGCACACCGCCACGTGGATAGATAGGCGCTGTTTAGGTAGACACAAAATGCTGGAAGGAATGGGTAACGTTTCAGGGTCGAGACCTATCTTCAGTGTGAACACGAAACGTCACCCATTCCTTCTCTCCAGAGATGCTGCCTGTCCCGCTGAGTTACTCCAGCACTCTGTGAATCTCATCTATCCATGTTGTCCACAGATGCTGCCTGACCCGCTGAGTTACTCCAGCATTTTGTGTTAGTCATAGAGTGATACAGTGTGGAAACAGGCCCTTTGACCCAACTTGCCTACACCTACCAACATGTCGCAGCTACACTAGTCCCACTTGCCTGTGTTTCGTCCATATCCCTCCAAACTTGCCCTATCCATGTAACTGTCTAACTGTTTCTAAAACGTTGGGATAGTCACAGCCTCAACTATCTCCTGTGACAGTTTGTTCCATACTCT